>WAAB01003762.1:0-27424 GCA_013389865.1 Piaya cayana
AAAAAAAGGGAGAAATTTTTCATCAGAAAAAGTATTTAATTTTCTGAAAAGATTAAGAACTAAACAAAAAAAAATTCAAAACACTTGAGAGCTTCTTGATGACACTGCAAAGATGTTTAGTTAAGTCAGTTGATTAAATTAGAGCAAATAATAGGGACATCACTAAATCTGGCGATATTAGGACAGCCTTTGTCAAATCTTATAAACAACCTTATTAATCTTAATTTGAAGCTATTTTCCACCAAACTGATGTCTGCTTTACATCTGCCATCCGTGATTAATGAAAACTCGTCCCAGAAACCTCAATAAAGTCTGAAAAGTCTGTAGACACTAAAGTATGATAACTTCATCAGCTTACCTCCATTTTCCCAAGAAAAGTCACATGAAGGTAGAAGTTATGGACCAAAAAACTGTGTAGGTAAGCCAAACTTCTCCCTTCCGTATCCCACCAAAGGCAAATCTCATTTTGCAAAGCAAACCAAGACACCCAACACTGGTCTGGCTCCAACAACAACAGTGATATTTTCAGAGAATATACATACAATACTTAAACCCAACACCAGCCAGATATCTGCCTCAGATGTTAATTTTTCACAAGATAAGGTGTTTTCTCTATATTGAGAGGAAGAGAAGAGGCGATTCATTGCAACAGAAGAAAAAAGGCCACATGCCTCCACGTGCCATGCACTAAAATAGATATAACCAGATGGGGACACTGTTTTCTCTGTGACAAACAAAGAAACAACTTTAACAGTTGAAGGAGCTGGGGAAAAGTAAAGAAAAAGCAAACTTTTAAAAACAGAAAAGGGAGGGAGGGGGTAAATGGGGACACACATTTCCTAAGGATTACTTCACTTAACAACAAGAAATGCACCCATCGTCAACATCTGGTTGGAGAACAAGATTTTGTTTGAAATGGTAGAAGAGACAAATATACTCAGAGATTAAACACTTTAGATTTCATACAAGCTAATTATGTGTCCATGGCTTCAATATGGACAGGGAAATGACGTTATCGAGAGCAGCCCTGTGGAGAAGGCCTTGATGAGAAAGTAAAATGAAACCAAGAAGAGCTAGAAAACTACAAAGAATCATAGATGTAGTCAATGAAACTAGAGAGGAAGACAGTAAAGCAGTAGTAAGTTCTGATTACTTTGAGCCAGAACCCTACAGCTGGCAGGGGTTTGTGGGTTGTGGGAGTTGTTCTCCTAATTTCAAAGAGTCCAGACAAAAGGCATGAGACACATCATAACATATTTAGGTTTAATACTCCAGAAAAAAAGAAAAGACAAAAAAATTATAGCAATATTTGGCTTTAGAAGACAAAGTACAATAAAAGAAGTGGTCTTCAAAAGGAGCAGATTAAAGGATGAAATAATTACAGACAGCATGAAAAAAAAAAGTGAAGTTATGTTAAGGACTCAAAGTTTAAGCACACTATGAACCAAGATGAAACCAATGGATCAAAGAGGCCAGGCACGCTTATTCGGAAGAGTGAAGATGTTATTAAAGGTAAAGATATCTTTCAGAAGTCAAAACCCTGTGTAAATAGAACTGAATGAAAAACACAGCACAAATATAGAAAGGTAATTGTATTGACATAAAAAGGCAATGCAAACATCATTTTTGAAGAGGATCTTACTAACAATAAATATTAAATCTATTTCTGAACACATCAGAAGCAGAAAGCTTTCTGAAAGTAAAAAGAAAGGATGATCAAATGGTTCTATCAGTACTAGAAGATGGCATTTGAATAAAAAATTATTTTCATTCTAAATATAAGATTTTTCCTATTCAACAACTTTTTTTTTTCCTCTTTATAAATTGAATCAGCTTTAAGGAATAATAAAATGGCTTGGGTTGGAAGGGACCTTAAAGATCCTCTACTCCCATACCCCCCTGCCAGGTTGCTCAAAGACTTGTCCAGCCCAGCCTTGAACACTTCCAGGGACAGGACACCCACAGCTTCTCCGGTTGAACTGTTCCAGTGCCTCACAGTAAAAAAATTCTTCCTATTATCTCATCTAAATCTTTGAGCTTAAAGCCTCTACCCTCTTGTCCTGTCACTGCATTTCCTGATGAAGAGTCACTGTCTAGACTAAACAGCCCAACTCTCTCAGCCTGAACTCATATGGGGGGAGCTCCAGTCTTCTGGCCATCTTTGTGGCCTCATCTGGACTCACTCATCTTTAAGCCGAAATATCAAGTAAACAAAATATTCAAGCAAGTTGCCTTAAAGACATGGTTTTAACTAGAGATCCCCAAAAGAATCCCAATATATAATGCACACATCCTTCAGCATGTGCTATAGCATTTAAATACGTCTCAGTACAAAAATAACAGTGGGTAGCAATCTTTAAGACATGCCAAAAGCTGAATTTGTGGGAATTGTGGGGTGATGCATCTAACTTGCAATGAATAAACTCATACAAGTAATAAAGCACAGGATTCCTTTACGCTTGAAAGAATACAGCATTCTGGGAAACAGCCTTGGAGGGAAAAGCCACAGAAGTATTAACACTCTCCGAAGTATTTAAAGGAGTGTGGATCCCAATCTTACAGAAAGAGTGTATTTAATATTCATTTTATCTGTTGATATTTTCTTTATGCATTTGTAGACTTCCTTTCCTATGACTATGTGACACAGTATACAGTAACACCTATCTGCCATCCAGCATGGCACAAGAAGGGATTAAATACAGGAAGCTATATTATAAACAGAACTCTTGGCAACAGTAATATAATTTTTCATGAATAATTATAATCCGATATATACTATCACTATTTATGTAAGTACAATATAGATTTGTAAAGTATATATTCAAGTACCTTTAACACAATATGCATTTTTTAAAATTCATGTTGAAACTGGAGAAGCTCGGCCACTATCCCTAAATTTTGTGATGGCTGCCACGTAGACTCATAGAACAGTTTGGGTTGGAAGGGACCTTGACGATCATCCAGTTCCAGGCCTCTGCTGGAGGGACACCTCCCACCAGACCAGGCTGCTCAAGGCCCCATCCAGCCTGGCCTTCAACACCTCCAGGGATGGAGCAGCCACAACTTCCCTGGGCAACCTGTGTCAGTGCCTCACCACCCTCATCATGAAGAATTTCTTCCTAATGTCTAATCTAAATCCTCCCCCTTCCAATTTAAAGCCATTACCCCTCATCCTGTTACACCATGCCCCTGTCAAAAGTCCCTCCCCAGCTTTCTTGTAGCTCCCTTCAGATACTGTAAGACTGCTCTAAGGTCTCCCTGGAGCCTTCTCTTCTCCAGGCTGACCAACCCAAACTCTCAGCTTGTCCTCATAGCACAGATGCTCCAGCCCTCTGATCATCTTTGTGGTCCTCCTCTGGAACTATTCCAACAGTTCCATGTCCTTCTGACGTTGGAGATAGAAGGATCCTCATAAACAACATAATTTACAGTCTGAAATTAACAAAGATAGAGTGTATTTATAGAATGAGAGGGGAATTGTTTGTTGACAGTAATTAAGAAGCATGAATTTTTACTTCAGGTCAATTAAATATGCAAAGTACACAGTTGTTCTCACCAAATGTACAAATCGCTCTACAGGGATTAACACCTAAGTGAACAAAGCAAAGCACACAAGTCTGGTTTCAAAAGATAAATGCTTTAAATTAAATGCATAAATAAATAAAATGCAGTCCTAAAAAAAGACTTTTGAACTCCCCCGATACGATGTCTGTTCCATTATCCACCAGGAGGAAATGGAAAAGCAGTGCCACAGGTGCACAGCTTAATTTGAAGACCAGATACTGGAGTAGCAGAACAAAGGGAGTAAACAAGCCAAGCATCTGAGATGGATCTACTCAAATGTAACCGGTTTTCAACGTTAATAGTTAAAGAGAAAAAAAAAACCATTTTAACTGCCAGTATAGTGTGGGATAGGGAGCAATGTCAGCTAGGGAAAACAAACTTTTTTTTTTTTTTTTAAATTACTGAGCAAACAAAAAGCTGCAGGCAGTGTGAATTGAGAGCTGCATGCAAATGTTTACCAAGAGCTCTACTAAAGCAGTACAAGAACAGTGTAATGAAGGAATAACAAAGCTCAGCCACAGTCTTCAGCAAGGAATCAACCTCTACAACCAAACTATGAACAAATTTGATGCTGGACTAAGCATACAGTCAGGTTCCTTTCTCTTACAGTCTACAGCCAATGGAAGCACCTTATTCCTCTATTGGAAAAGTGTGTCCTTACATAACAGTAAGTGTCTGGAAGACATCTAGCACCTGTCAGCATGCTGAAGAAAGCTATTTCTCCCATCCACCACCTCCTGTTCTCTTCCATTACTCTTTCTTCTCTTACTTTGGTTGCCCTTTTGTTCAGTTTTCAGGCTGCCTTTACACACTATGACCGCAGTTTATTAGAAGTATGAGTCAGTTCCATTTAGAAGAAGCAGTCTGCCTCCTAAAGTGTGTGCCACTTCTAAGAGTACATCTCATCAGTAAGGAGTTCTGTGTAGACACAACCTGGAGAATCCGTGTAACACATGTTTCAAAGCACCTCAGCTACCCTACAGAGTCTGCCATTTGGTGTGAATAATGGAACTGTATACTTCAAGGTAAAGCCTGTAAAACCAGCAGGTAGACCATTCTCCATAGCAAGACCAAGGCTTGGACCTCACAGGACAGTGAAACTAAGACAATCACAGGTCTGTAACAGAAGTCCACGGTATAAAACTCGTGCGTTTAAAACTTGTCTTATAGTGGTAAAACATAAGATTAAGGGAAATAGCAGCATGAGGGAGGGAAGCAAGAGCAAACTTCAGCCTTGGTTAAAAATTCAGTATTTCAAGACAGATTCAGTAAACACAATAATGAGCATCACTATTACAACTTCAAAAGGGATTAAAAGCTAATACAGAAATGGGATTTTAAAAGGTTTTACAAGATCAAAAAATTTGGTCTGCTATAATTGGGACTTTGCACATTATGAAACCTAATGCAGGCTGTAACAAAGACATGAACCAGCCTACAGAAGAGTAGCTTCAGCAGGTAGTGCTAAGTTTATGTATAAAACATGAGACCAAAAAAAAGACAAATTCAAACCACAACAACAAAAAACCTTGTGGCTCCTATTTACAAGTGAAAACATTCATCATAAAGGGATTAGGTATTTAGAACCACAGACAATGATTGGACAACCACTAATTGTTTAGTCTCCATCCTTTCTTTTCCCCAGTCAGTAAGTGACACAGGTTAATAACATGTTATGTAAAAAATGTGATTTCATCTCATTGATTATAAAAACGGTTGCCCTCTAAATTCAACGAGTCTTTGTTCTTTTATTATGAAAAAGGGCATTTTAGCTATACTGTTTATTACTCAGAATAACTAACCTGACCTTCTTACTCATCTCCTCTTTACACTGAATGCTTCCAATCACCCTAGCACTCAAAAATCTTTCTACTCACTCTCGGTATTTAATTTCTTAGAGCATCTCTGAGATAAGGTGATCATAATAATATCTCGTGAGTAGAATGGACATGCATACAAACTTCAAATAAAATTCAGTAAGAGTCCTTCCACCAGCTCATACAGGCAAGACTGGAAGTAGTAATGTGTAATTCACAGCAGTTTGTCATGTGTCCAGTTTCCCTTGTAATGGGGAAAACTGAAGTGATCAAACTTACCAATAATACTGGATGTCAGGAAGCCACATAACCTTGCAAACGCAATTTTTAAAGAAGGTCTGAAGATACAGATTGCTATTTTAAAATGGTTGTTTTGAAAGGATTCGTCAGACCCACTATAGGAAAAATGCAGTTATCAGAAGGCTTGCTTCTACAGCAAGGATACCCAATACAAAACATATAACTATACCATAAAAAGAAAAGATACTGCATTATGATCACTCTTAATGTGAAACAAGAATTTGTGGATTTAGAGACAAATGTAATATACAGATAAGAAGGTGGTAAGAGGAAATTCAGCACATGTAAAAACAACATTTACTTAAGGTACTATAATGATTCAGAAAAAGTAAATATAAAATTCCAGTAAAAATACTGAAAGAAGTTCCAAAAATGTTCAGGTCTCAACATTCATTATTTAGAAAAGAGATCTACCCAAGCTCTGGTATACGAGGTATTTTCAGAGTGTAGTATCAATAGAGATAATTTTACAGACTGAAAGCAACAGATTAACCCAACCAAATCATAATTCAGGCATGAGGGAGCTTAATAATGCAGTTGTATTAAGAAGATAAATAGATCTGAAAACTTGTTGCTAAAGGAATATATATAGAAAAGGGTCTTCAGAAGATGGTAGAGGAAGACTGTGGACAGTTCGATGTTGCAGAACAAAGATTCAGCTCTGCACTCTTTTAAGCTTCTGCTCAAGTAAACCCATGAGTCTAATGGCATGAGGTTTAACAAGGCCAAATGCCGGGTCCTGCACTTGGGGCACAACAACCCTATGCAGAGATACAGACTGGGAGAAGTCTGTCTAGAAAGCTGCCAGGAGGAGAGGGACCTGGGGGTGTTGGTCGACAGCCGACTGAACATGAGCCAGCAGTGTGCCCAGGTGGCCAAGAAGGCCAATGGCATCTTGGCTTGTATCAGAAACGGTGTGACCAGCAGGTCCAGGGAGGTTCTTCTCCCTCTGTACTCGGCACTGGTGAGACCGCTCCTTGAATACTGTNTTACAGAAAGGGTCATTGGGCATTGGAATAGGCTGCCCAGGGAGGTGGTTGATTTGCCTTCCCTGGAGGTGTTTAAGGCACGAGTAGACGAGGTGCTGAGGGACATGGTTTAGTGTTTGATAGGAATGGTTGGACTTGATGATCTGATGGGTCTCTTCCAACCTGGTGATTCTATGATTCTATGATATCCTCAAGCCATTATTGCAGCTGCTACTTTGGGAGACACTAGAAGAAAGTGAACGACTTGAAAAAGCAATGAGTCTGTAACAGCACCTTACAGAGAAGCAGTTCCTCTGGGCTTACAGACAGAATAGAATTGGAAAGCTAATACTGCCAGTAGTGGTAGCGCATCCACTCCAGACACAGATGGTAATGCAGGGTCCGTGAAGAACCTCTGCAAAATTCCCATATGGAAAAGTATGCAAATCATACTGCTAGCTCAAAGTATGTTGTTATCCAGATGTGCTGGCCAAAAGCCAAACATCTTAATTCAGTTTAGAAGGATGGGTGCATAGTTTAATTGCTCCTCCTAAACAGCCAATTTCTACAAATTGTTTCTGCTTCATGTTGGTAGCAACATGAAACCTAACCTGTGATTACACCAAAGACTGGGTGGTTCCAACAGTCATTGACGGATCAAATCCTCCTTTCAAAACCTCATGTTGTGCTTCATTGCTTAAACATACAAAATACATTATTGATTCACGGTTTACGTATTTATAATCCGGTTTATATGTAAATTATTTGAAATCCAAAAAGGTGCAAACCCATGTGTTTACTAAGGCTGTGCAAGGACCCAGGGAAGAATCAGTGATATTCTACCTTAACATTTCAAACTGAAAGTATCTACTGCATCACAAAGGACTTCCAGGATTTGGTTTGCTTATGCTTTTTTCTTGGTGTACGGGTGTAAAATTTGTTAAGAAAACCAGAATTCACTTTAAGAAAACAGAGTGACAGGGCAGATACAGCAGTAAAACCAGGCAGTTCTACTTAGTGTTAGGAAAAAAACAGAGCCAGAAAAACTGGCACCACCGACTACAAACACTGCATGGTGCTTGGAAACTGTTTTTGCTTCCAGTGTCAAAGCATACTCTACAGCCTTTGTATTATCAGATTAAACTGAAGTTTTATCCATTCTGTCCTTTTATGCCTGTTATCACGTACAGAAACTAGAAAGATATTTTATACCATTTAGTTGACGATACAATTTCTTCAATATTTTTTAATTGCAGAACCCAATTTCCTATAAATTACATTCAGGAACTTAAGACAGTTGTCCTAATATGTTTTTGTCTTATAAATTATTATGTAATCTCCTCTTACCGGCATCAACAAGAGTGTTCAGGAAATACACTCACCAAAAACTGCATACATCTATCACTTCTTAAGAATATGCCTTAATGATATTAAAGCTGTTCTGCAAAAGCATGCCCACTTTATTATTCCCTGTTCCAGTTAGAGATAGTCAACTCTTTGCACGGAAAACACCAACTTTGGCTGAAAAAAGAATGGCACAGCCATCCTGCAGACAAGAGTCAAGTGTGATGGAACAGCAGGAATTCAAAATGATGATGAGCTGAAAACATCAGAGAGTAAACAGGCCAAGAGCCATCTGTTGCTTTATCTCACCATCATCTATAGTTCCAAATGAAATCACAGATTTTTATTGTGCATTTAGCAAGGATCATTAAACCCCAGCATACTAGCTTTTACACAGATGTCTCAGCTATATTTTTCTGAGAAGTAGTTTAAAATAATTTCATTAATGATTATGTATATTTAAGTAAAATACAGTTGTGGCAATGCTCTTCCAGCACTGCATCAGGTATGTCACAATGAAGGGCCACTCAACCATGAGTTATTAAAACATATCACAGGTAACTTCTGACAATCAAATAATTTTATTGCGGAAAAATATTTGTGTTTATAGTCTCAATTCCCAAGCCTAAAATTAAACTTGCTGCTACACCTGCAATTTTGCATTTTATTTCCTGGGTGATGGGGTTTTTTTCTAGGTTGGTGTTGAGTTGGGTTATTTTAAAATTAAAAAATCAAACGCGACATCAGAAGCACTGATTATTTTTCTTCCTTCTGCTAAGAGGCCTGGAAGACTTTCCCTATGAAGACAGGCTGAGAGAGATGGGGCTCTTCAGCGTGGAGAAAAGATGACTCCGAGGAGACCTTATTGAGGCCATTGAATAATTAAAGGAGACATGTAAGAAAGATGTTGAAAACCTTCTTAGTAGGGCCTGTAGTAATAGGACAAGGAGTAACAGAGTAGACATAGAATCATAAAATAACCAGGTTGGAAGAGACCCACCAGATCATTGAATCCAACCATTCCTATCAAACACTAAACCATGTCCCTCAGCACCTCGTCCACCTGTGCCTTAAACACCTCCAGGGAAGGTGACTCAATCACCTCCCTGGGCAGCCTGTTCCAGTGTTTTATCACTCTCAGTGTAGTAAGATTTTCCCCCTGACAGGGGACAGGACAAGAGGAAATGGCCTCAAGCTTCACCGGGGAGGTTTAGGCTGGACATTAAGAAAATATTTTTCCCAGAAAGGCTCATTGAGGTCAGGTTGGATAAGGCTCTGAGCACCCTGAGTCGAAGATGTCCCTGCTCACTGCAGGGGGGTTGGACTGGATGACCTGTTCTCTTCCAACGCAAATCATTCAAATATTCTATTTAAATTTTACATGAATACACGTGCATACACACACGTGCGCATCACAACTTATTTAATTATCTGGGTCTTTTTCCAAGGGCCTACAGTAAATTTTAAGTCATTTTTTAAAAGGCTAATCTTGAAAACACAAAAATAAAGAAACATTCAGATTTTTCCCTATCATTATTGGAACCAATTGAATATTATTTATGGTTTGTTCCACAAGTGATTCTTGATCTCTTTTAATATCATATGGTTTACATGTCTCAGGATAACAACTACGCTGCAAATAATTTCTCTGAATAAAGGTCCACATGTTGCATCCCATCTCTCTTAATGTAGAATGACACGTAATGATAAGTATTTGATGGTATTTTAATCACAAATAGAATTTGAAGTATAAGCCAAGCTGCCTATTCAGTTCACTTTCCGAATAACTGCTAATTCTTCAAAAAGAAAACAAAAAAAATCCATTTATACTGAGTCAGGTTCCCCGCAATATTCTCTCAGTCCAGACTCTAATGCACCTTGGGAACCTAAGTTAAACATCAGACCTTCAACACATCAACATTGGCACTCAGATGCAATATGTAAGAAGAGGTGTTGAGAAATGCAATCATCCTTCCTCTTTATACTTGAGAAGAATAATTAAATAATAATTTTTAAAAAACCCAGAAGCATTTGAAATACATGAAGCTGTAGATATTATGAAGGTTTTCACTAAAAGACGAGTTCTATTTCAAAGATGAGTTCTATTTATGGCATAAACCCAGCTAAATTACCTTTTCCTCGCACTATAAACCTTCTCCACCAGAGATGCACAAGCAATGGACTGTCAAGCATTACTCTCACAGAGCCAAGGGCAGCTTAGAAAAAGTTTCCTCCTTTAAAGCAGCACCATGTCAGTCAGCTGCCTAATACAAAGTGAAATACCCTGCCTGCCAAAATCAAAGACTAGTGCTCTGCAGGTATCTTTCATGCCTGAGAGGCTCCACAAAAAGCTCTTAAAACCCTTCATAACAAAAACCTTAGGCCATTTTTTTTTCTGAGGGTTTTTTTATGTATATTGAGGAATATATATATAAATCTCACAGAATGTCTATATATATATATTTACGTATTTTATGTTTGTGTATATAAATCTATCTCAACCACTGGGGTTTTTTTCTTACACTTTAAAGATATTAAAGGAATCCTACTAGACTGAAGGCTGATGGACTTTTGAGAAAATTCAGTTATTGAACTGAAGATTTGCTGTGCTGAAATCTTTCGTGTTTTCCTTACAATTTCTCAAAGGCTTGACAGAAAGCTTGTGTCAGTTCCTCTCTGCTTTTTCAGAACTTCACTCTCTTTTCACAGAATTGCTTGGAAGGAGATGATGTTTGAGATCATTGAGTCCAACCATACCTGTCCACTACTAAATCATACCCCTGAGCACCTCATCTACCCATCTTCTAGATACTTCCAGAGATGGTGACTCCACCACCTTCCCTGGACAGCCTGTGCCAACACCCCATAAACCTTTACGTGAAGAAATTTTTCCTGATGTCTAAATTGAACCTCCCCTGGCACAACTTGAGGCCATTCCCTCTCATCCTATCACCTGTCACTTGGGCAAAGAGACCAACACCCACCTTGCTACAATCTCCTTTCAGGCAGTTGTAGACAGTGATAAAGTCTCCCCTCAGCCTCCTTTCCTACCGGCTAAACAACCCCAGCTCCCTCAGCTGCTCCTCATAAGGCTTGTCTCCAGCCCCTTCACCAGCTTCACTGTCCTTCTCTGGATGTGTTCCAGGACCTCAATATCAAGTACAGGAGCACAATCACCTCACTGGTCCTACTGGCTACACTTTTTTTTAATACACAACGAGATGTTGAGCAACAAAGCTAGTGACAGGACAAGGAGGAATGGCCTAAAGCTCTGCCAGGGGACGTTCAGGTTTGACATCAGGAAAAAATTTGTCATGCAAAGGGTCATTGGGCACTGGAACAGGCTGCCCAGGGAGGTGGTTGAGTCACCTTCCCAGGAGGTGTTTAAAAGACAAGTGGATGAGGTGCTGAGAGGCATGGTTTAGTGATTGATAGGAGTGGTTGGACTTGATGATCCTGTGGGTTCTTTCCAACCTAAAGATTCTGTGATGTCATTGGCCTCCTTGGGCACACTGCTGGCTCATATTCACTGCATTTCACACACTATGATATATCCTCTACCATGTTATTTTCCTGAAAGTAATGCCTTCTACTTTTCATCCAGTTTTATATTGATCTTGTACTTTAGGCATAATTCATCATTATTAAGAACTGCCTCTAGCAATTGCTCAGCAGTGAGTACTTTGTTTCGTGTACACTGATTAAGTGGTATAGAACACAATAATAGGCTTAGCATTGAGAAGGTTTTTTCCTATAGACCATACTTAGATTGGAATTGAAAATCATTTTAAAAGATTCATACACTTGTACATCGTTCATCCACTGCCATGAACCGACTCTCAGTTTAGCTAATTTTGTCTCGTGTCAATATATTTCCTTATTAAAACCCACAAATACAATTAAGTCAGTCTGTAGCGACACAGCAGCAAACTGTTTTTCATTTAGCAGTTTTTACTCTAGTTCTTATGCAGGGATTGTATTGATGGAAGTATGATAACAGACAGGAAAAAATCTGAAAATAAAAAAGAAAAGGCAAAGCACATAAACAATGCACATCATAAATTATTTAGAATCATCATAAAGAATACTTTTGAAGTGTAGAATGAAAATTAAAAGCAGCTATCGAACTGCCTGGATCGACCTATAGCCCAACATGCCTCCTCCAAAAGTGAATGCCTAATGAAGAGTACAAAAAGAATGGATGCCTCCCAGCATTTGCGTCTCTACCATTAAGAGCCAGACATCATTTCTGTCCAGTCCACAAGGGATTTATTTTTCATGAACTTGTACAGTTTCCCTTTGAATCCACTCAAGCTTCCAATATCCACAACACCCTGGAGCAACCATTCTGTGAAGAATCACCTTTTTTTGTCTACTAGCCTTCAATCTGCCTCTGCTCATTTAACTTTCTACCTCCCATTTCTTGTGCCGCCAAAGCCCACTGCAAACAACGTGCCTCTAAGGAGCGCTAATGTTCCAGATTTATTTTGTAAGGCAAAAATGTAGAATAAAGCATAAATTGCACCAGTTATCCCTTTTACTGACAACAGCAGAGGTAACATCCTCAGAACCAATGCACTCGAATCAAGAGCTGTGAAGCACTTTCAGATAACAAATATAAACTGTATCTAGATGGAAACCATGAACACATAGAAGTGGTTTTTCAAATGCTCAAGTCAACACAATTTTCTGCTGTCTCCTTACATTCAATAAGTACTCGTTTTCATCATCTATCTCAACTCAAACTCAAAGGTCCAGCAGCCTTCTTTTACACTGTTTCACTAGAGCTCTAAATGTAACTCTTTTTCTCTAAATGTCCATGACAATTTAGATGTAACCATCTGAAATAAAGTATCATTTAATTCTTTCACAAATTAAATTAAAATATTTAACTCGGGGTTAAGCCCTTCATAAAGGCAAAACTCCACTTTTGCAAATTCACCGGTTTATTTTGATTTAATAGACTTTGAAGGTTGCCTCCCACTCAAAGGTAGACCAAACTAGCACAAGCTATATTTTTGTTCATCCTTTTAAAAAGGGTCTTTTACGCATTCATTTTAGTTGTACATATGTGATCGCAGTTTGATAGGAATGGTTGGACTCGATGATCCGGTGGGTCTCTTCCAACCTGGTGATTCTATGATTCTATGAAGTATTTAAGCAAAATAACATTTAAGGCCTCAATTTTCACTTAACTCTGTTAAGTGCCCTAGTTTAACCACAATCCTACTACAATTTATAGGAGTACATGCTAAAGGTAACGTGCAGTGAACAACAGAAGGGCTCTACCCAAGCTGAGGCACCCACACTGTGCAGCAGCCACACCACTCTGGTAGGCAGGTTTGCAGGGTGCTACATTCAGAAAAGTCAACATCTCTCTCCCCAAAGCTGAACACACAAAACCAGATAGGACAGCTACAAGTCTTGTGCTTTTAGGCACAGACTCTTCATTTAAAACACACCAAAGTCTCTACTCCATGAGAGCTGTCTAATCCCATGTGGCAAAAGTCAGGCTTGTTCAGTGTCTAGAGTAAACTTAAACTGTTATTCTGATCTCATTTTAATAGCATCATAGAATGGTTTGGGTTGGAAGGGACCTTAAAGTTCCAAACCCCCTGCCATGGGCAGGGACACCTCCCATCAGACCAGGCTGCCCAAGGCCCCATCCAACCTGGCCTTCAACATTTCCAGGGAGGGGGGATTCACAGCTTCCCTGGGCAACTTGTGCCAGCGCCTCACTACCCTCAGCGTGAAGAATTGTTTCCTAATGTCTAATTTAAATCTTCCCCTTTCCAGGTTAAAGACATTACCCCTCATTTAATATTACAGATGACATCACTAATGTTCTGCGATGCACTTAGGGATATCAGATATTGACGTATTTAGAGGTGCAAAGAAAAGGAATTTTATTAGATCTATCTTTTACCTTTAATTATCTTCCTATCTAGTCTGGTGGTCTGTTTCCCAAAGCCTCATTATCAGGAGCTTCCCCAGCTTACAACAGCCTGATACACAGTGACGTCCTTTCACAGACCCCTTCTGCTTACTGTATAGCAGAAAACTTGTATATTCTTAACTGCACAGTCAGGCATTAAGCCTCCTGGAACAACTAACTACGAGAACACTACAACACATCAGTTTAAAAGCTACTAAAAAAAGACTTATCCTCTATTTAGGTTTCACATGTGTGTTTTATATAGGTATGCATATATTTTCAGTTAGTTAGATATAAATATTTTATTAACTACTGAAAAGAAGTAGGAAGAAGTGCAATTGAAAAATGTAACAGTTAAGATTATGTGGAAATTATGCAGTGGAAAAACATAAACAATTTAAGTTTACCAACATGCCCAAACAATATTCCCTAGTATTCCTTCTGAAGTACCAAGAAAGCAAGATAACAGCTACTCATGCCTTCAAGAGCAATCTGTATAAAAATTAACCTCTTCAGCTAGACAAATTTTCTTGAAAAAAATCATATTCAAACTGAGGCAAAAAAATTCCATTTATAAAGCTACTCAAAAGCCACAAACAATTTAAGAACTGCTTAGCTAATAAATTTTCATCTTTTCTGTGATTTGGACACACAGAAGTCAGGTAACTAAAAACAAATCAAGACAAGCAAAATGACACCTGGTAGTGCACAAAAGAATTACTTCGCAGTAAAGTTACTATTTTTTCTTTTTTCCAGTATCAAGAGAATTCAAACATGTTTTCAGCTGTACTGAATTTTAATCTGGGATATCCTCCTACACAGAAAATGTATAAGCTTAATAGTTGTGGTTGTTCACTTGACTTAACAGAAACATCACACTAACTACCAAGAACAAAGGAAAAAAAGAAAGCAAGCAACAATCCTCTTCAGAAAGATAAGTTTTGGCTTTAAAACTACCCAAGTGGTCTTAGCCAGGACTTTTCTTCTTTAGTATCTTGTACCATTTTCTTTCTACTCTTATCTTTCTTGCTAATCTATACCTAGAGTAGGTAATATATATATACATGAATATCATATATACATGAAGCTGTATATATTCGTGCTTTATGGCTTCTTTCAGATGACAATGTCTATTTGCAATGTTTAAATGCATTATAAACAGCAGATCTTAAAACTACAGATGACTTTTGCCAAGAGGAAAAGCAGCTGCAAATGAGTCTCACCAGGACCTTGATGCTTAGTGAAATACATGAACTGATGCATGTAAGGTTCTTAAAACATCAAACATCAGTGTTGGAAAACTGTACTTCAAAACCCTAATTTTGGGATTGCTTTGAGCAGAATTCTTGACTAAATCAAACAAACTATAAAAGCTGGGTTTATCTCTATTCTCACTTACAAACAAATATATAAAACCAGGATTTAAGCTACCACTTCACAGTTCCTTCAGCCTGTAGTTTTCATTTTAAGGCAGAATAAACTAGCACTGCTGTCAAAAATATTGATCTTGGCCTCTGTAAAAACCCCAGCCAGCCATACACATCCCCTTACACTAGCATGAGTCTTCATTCAGTCACACAGTGAAGTGAATCGGGAAATTGATCCATGTTCAATTAACTAAAAAAGAAAAAAATCCCTTCCTAGGGAGGTGCATTCAGAATTGCCTTTGTTGCTTCCTGACCTCTCTCTCCAGTTCTCCCAACACAAGCGAAAATAAGGCAAAGCCATGTTTCAGGACCTTTCAGCATGACCTTGGCCATGCTGCTCCAAGGATCCAGAGACAGACCAGTCTGAAAAAAACATGCTTCCTGTTTGTTACTGGCAGCAGAGGCAAGGCATATTCTTAAACACCAGACAGAAAGTCTCTAAAAACATACAGAAAGACTTTTACCCTCTGGAAAGCAAGTCCTGCCAGTAATTGAAACCCAAGTGATTTCAAGAAAATCTCAAGGTTTTCACTGCAGTTTGGAGGGTCTGCCAATTTACTTTAAACACAAGAAGTCAAGTAACTTTACAGTAAATTGTAAAGAGGTTGATATTATTCTGGCACAACACAGTTTAAGAACTAATCACTTAGAATCATAGAATTTCCAGAATTACTGACACCAGCCCTGTTATACCTGTAAGGAACAACCTCACAAACCATGGCAAACCATGGCAAGTTCAAACCAGCAGGACTGTAAACAGTCCTGGTTTCCACAAACTAAAGATCATTTCTGCAAGACAAATTGATTCTAACATAAAAATAAGCATTCTGAAATGAACAGACCTAAAGAAATCAAGCTCTTGCATCTGCAATTATGCAAGAAGCTTATCCTGAGCTTCAGAGCAAGCCAACAAGGATCTCACAAGAGTTGGCTTTTTGCATCCAAGATACTTCAGAGAGGAACAGGTCCTATTTTTAAATCCCTTCAGTCTTTCAAAGAAGCTTGTATAAACCACAACACTACAGCTGACAAGGGGGGCTTAGTGAAACTCCCACAGCAGATGAAGAGAAAAGAGAGGGGAGACTAGGGGTATTCACAACTTTTTTCCCATCGTGTTTAAAGGGTATACAGGACAAGGAGTGGACATGCCCTGGAAGTCCCCAAACCCAGCCTGAGTAAATATGCACACAAAAGTGCAAAGCTGAAATGGACAGGCACACGAAAAAAAGATAAAAGAAAAACTGTAACCATCTTAGAGCACATTCATGAACAGAAAGTATAAGTCAACCCCTTTGATGCTCTAGGACAGCAAGATGGTATTTCCAAGTCAATAACACACCTTTCTTTTATAGTAAGGCTCCTCCTAGACTACTCATTCATTTTTCAGATGCCAGTCCAGAGATATATTAGGACCTACGTCATGTCAGAAGGATGGAGACTATTTATTTTTTGTCAGTTTAACCTTCGGAATCTCCAAACTCTTGCATCACCGAGCTTGGTGTTTCAACATGCAAGGAGGAACCGCCCTGTTGCAGAGCAGCTTATCACTTCATAAAAGCATAAGCTGTGAGATCAATTGCCCTCAGGATGAAGGGAGACAGAGAGGAAGACCTCATGCTTAATGTGTTTTCACTTTTTTTTCATAAATTATTTTTCCTTTCTGGAAATTCCAGTAGCATTTACAGTTGCTGCTTCTGCAATGACCACATGCTATTAGTTCTAAAAATCCTTTAATTAAAATTTAAGATACAAGTCAGACTAGGGCTAAGACTAAGGCTGACCAAAATTGTTATTCATATTCACAATTCAATTTAAGGAACAGGTTTCCATCAGCATTTTTGAGGATGAAATATAACACACCCTCTACTTCCCAATTTTAAAATCTGAATGAGTTTCTTCCTATGTTGGAAATCAGGACGTGGAGTCAAATCAGACAAGAACATTTTTTTTGCCCAAAAGTCTCCTCTCCATCATGAGGACAGAGGTCATAAATTAAGATACTGACCCTGTTTCCTTGTAGTTCTATAGAAGTTGACATGGAATAAGAGTATTATCCGCACTACATCACTCTTTAAGAGGAACAACACTGGAAGCGCCAGCTTCTAGAGTTATGTTACAGCCAGCACTAAGTCCTGGCAAGCCAAACAGAATACAGATCACCTGCTTCGGTGGCAATAGTAATCACTCCAGAGCTTGAAAAGCAAGACTGCCTAGGTTCCACATCAGAAGGTTTAGGCCTCTTGGGCAAACAGGACAGCAAATGATGCGTATTAGTTTTATTTTAATGGAAGATATATATCATTGCTGAAGAAACATTTCCAGTAAAAATATCTTATGGAAGTTCCTAAAGCACAACGGAGAAATTGATGTTTACCACCAAAAAGTACAATTTAATTTGAACAATAACTCTTCTAATGTCACAACTTGTAATTTTCCCAAGCACGTTTCATGTTCTCTGTAATTCAGCTGCTACCTGTATTATACCATTACATTATAACAAAGAAAAGAGAAGAAGAATATTGTCCCCTTACCTCTCTGCCAGGTTTTGGTAAAATCTGCCCTTGAGCCTCTTTCAATTTGCGTGCATTGTCAAGTTCTGCTTGAAGTTTTGAAGCTAACTCCTTCAAAGAAAGAAGTAGTACTCCATTAGTTTAACCATTTTAAACTTTTAAAGACCTTTATATCAGAACTAACTAATCATTACATTTTTTCATGTTTTGATGTGTTTTTTTAAAACTCTAATGACCCTAAGAATAAAGAAAATGCATCAATATAATTCACACAATTCTTCACCAGAGATAAAACAAAAAAAATGTTGAGAATGGAGACACCTAAAGTATAGAAATATATATTTTCCTAAGAACACAAGAAAAATTATGCTTACACATTATTCAGTTATACTAATAAATGCTTTGTGTGGCTAAGCATGTGCACTTCTCTATGAATAGGAAGGTAAATAAGAAAGTCTGAACACATCAAGCGATGTCCAACACATTAACTATTTCCAAGCTATGCCACATATCCTTTTATTTAGCCACATATACACACATGTGCATGCAATGGCTTTAGGCAAGTTCTTCTCAGATATTTTTGCTACACAATTTCTCATCTCTCTACACCACATGTCCAACTTTGGCACTTAAGACCTTACTTGAGCTATTAAAACAAACAAGAGGTAGAAATTTAGAACTGTTTAGTCTTGTGTAAATTGTTTTTGATGTTCCTCCTCTCTAATCTAGCTGTTTATTAAATACAAGCATTTTAGAATATCTTGGTTTGCTAAGAATTGCCAGGTGACAACTTATCAACCTTTAAGAAATACGACCATTTATACTCTGACCACTTGGTCAGTTTCATCAATTGGACTCCCAACAATCAAGCCTAGACTTGCTGCCCCCAAATTAAGTCATTTAACCAACACTAAGCAGCAAGGCAGTAACAAAAATAGATTCGGAGTTCATCTGTCCCACATGGTCAAACTTGGCCACCAAGATATGCTGTTCAAAACCATCTGTTCTGGTGTCTGAGGATGAACCTGTTTAAAAAAGCCGCATGTTCAATATGATCAGAGAAAGTCCATGAAAAAACATTTGAAAAGCAACAAGAGAAGATTTGTTACTTTATTGTTTATACTGAGGCTTTTTTTTAATAGGCTAATTCAGAATGCATATGTGAAAAATATATTAAAAATTAACAGTAAAATCATAATGCTGGCTTCTGCTACATGATTTTGGTCAAAACAAAGCACTAGCAGAAACAAAGACTCACTCTCCCTAAAGAATATCTGCATATTTTTATTGAAACTACGCTTATTTGGTTACTTTCAGGTTGAAAAGAAAAAAACCACATATTTGTGCCCAAACTTTTATTTGGACAATGCTACTGAAGCTGGGCAGTAGAAAAAAAAAGTTTTAAATTTTTACTGCTCTCCATGAGAGTCTTTGGAAAACTTTCCCCTTTAGAGCAAGTAGTGTATTAGGTAGCTTCAATCATTTTCCCCTGTAGGAAAATGTCTTCAACTAGTATCTGCAGTGACTAAATATCAGTCCCTCACAAACCTATCATGTGATTACATTGAGAAACATTTGTTCCTCACTAGTGTGGTTTTTGTACATTAATTAGCAAAACTACAGATTAAAACTTGGAGGTATCATTAACATTTGTTATATCTTAGTAGAAAACACAATGCTTGAAGTTATTTTAATTGACTTATGAAGCTGATAAGATTTCAAATAGACACAATTTCTCATCTCTCTACACCACATGTCCAACTTTGGCACTTAAGACCTTACTTGAGCTATTAAAACAAACAAGAGGTAGAAATTTAGAACTGTTTAGTCTTGTGTAAATTGTTTTTGATGTTCCTCCTCTCCAAACTACCTGTTTATTAAATACAAGCATTTTAGAATATCTTGGTTTGCTAAGAATTGCCAGGTGACAACTTATCAACCTTTAAGAAATACGACCATTTATACTCTGACCACTTGGTCAGTTTCATCAATTGGACTCCCAACAATCAAGCCTAGACTTGCTGCCCCCAAATTAAGTCATTTAACCAACACTAAGCAGCAAGGCAGTAACAAAAATAGATTCGGAGTTCATCTGTCCCACATGGTCAAACTTGGCCACCAAGATATGCTGTTCAAAACCATCTGTTCTGGTGTCTGAGGATGAACCTGTTTAAAAAAGCCGCATGTTCAATATGATCAGAGAAAGTCCATGAAAAAACATTTGAAAAGCAACAAGAGAAGATTTGTTACTTTATTGTTTATACTGAGGCTTTTTTTTAATAGGCTAATTCAGAATGCATATGTGAAAAATATATTAAAAATTAACAGTAAAATCATAATGCTGGCTTCTGCTACATGATTTTGGTCAAAACAAAGCACTAGCAGAAACAAAGACTCACTCTCCCTAAAGAATATCTGCATATTTTTATTGAAACTACGCTTATTTGGTTACTTTCAGGTTGAAAAGAAAAAAACCACATATTTGTGCCCAAACTTTTATTTGGACAATGCTACTGAAGCTGGGCAGTAGAAAAAAAAAGTTTTAAATTTTTACTGCTCTCCATGAGAGTCCTTGGAAAACTTTCCCCTTTAAAGCAAGTAGTGTAGTAGGTAGCTTCAATCATTTTCCCCTGTAGGAAAATGTCTTCAACTAATATCNTGGGAGGTGTTTAAGGCACAGGTAGACGAGGTCCTGAGGGACATGGTTTAGTGTTTGATAGGAATGGTTGGACTCGATGATCCGATGGATCTCTTCCAACCTGGTGATTCTATGATTCTATGATTACATTCAGAAACATTTGTTCCTCACTAGTGTGTTTTTTGTACATTAATTAGCAAAACTACAGATTAAAACTTGGAGGTATTATTAACATTTGTTATACCTTAGTAGAAAACACAATGCTTGAAGTTACTTTTAACTGACTTATGAAGATGATAAGATTTCAAATGGACACAATTTCTACAAAAGGTGTATTTGTTCAAATTTTGTAAAGCTATATACACACACATTTGTGTCTAAATCTGCAGAAAAAGAATCCATAATGTAAAATTGGTTTGGAAAGAAAAGGTTTATAAAATGGATGCTTTCCCCTAACAAAATTTAAATTATGTGATAGGTGTTTGACAAAGACCAACACCATGCCCTCCTCCAGCAATGAATTCACATGGCAAGGATCCTTACACTTCCCACAAATCAAAGAATCAATAGCTCTCAGGAAATACCAATTTGTCACTTGACGTCTTATTTATTACTTCTTAGCGATGCAGGTTGCGGTGCAAATACTCTGTCACAAAAAGCAAGGTAAACAAGTGCACTATAAAATAATCTTAAAAAAAAGATACAAAGGCCCATAGTGACAGGATTGACCTTCAACAAATGTTATTATATCCTTCAAAAAATGTCAGCAATACTGCCTTAAGAGCAGTTGCTCAGAGTAAGCACTTGTAAAACACAGCTTAAAAACTAACAGACTCTGACCTTGTTATAATTTAAACTTCCAGGCTACACTACTGAATACAATTAACTCGCTACTGCTATACTTTAAGTAATAAAGAGTTCACTCTTTTGGAACACACTGAAATTTGATCCTCCTTGCTGCTGTCTGAAGCCTTCTAAATATGCAGCTGTTTATCTCAGTCTCACGGACCCAGCCTCAATCAGGGCAAACCACAAGGCATCACACAGTTCTCACTGCAGAGCTGGATGCAATGGCCAACACTGTTCCTTTCAGTTTAATATTTCCATATCATAATCAATAAATTATGTTTATACAGCAGAGCTTCAGACCACAAGCATCCACTTGTGGCAGAGCTGATGAAATAATAAAAGCTCCAGACACTGTCTGCCTTGTAATAGACCTAGAGCTTTGCAGTTTTCGCCTGCTGTCTTTTTAATAAGATGATATTAAATCCTACAAAAAAAGGCAGAGGAAACTGATTTGAGATATAATGCCCAGCCTACAAAACCTGGGGATGCTAATCCTCTATTCTAATCTATGAACCAATGCATTTAAAACAGAAGCTACAATAAAAGCAGAATCTTCAAATTCCACCTAATGAAATTTCGCCACATTTCATAAATACCTTTTTTTTAAAAGAAATAAAATCACTGTGACCTTTAAAGAGAAATTGCAGTAAATCATAACAATTTTTTAAAGACGTTACCATGTCTCCCATGAGTTCTGCTTTCACGATCCTTGCTCCCAGTCTGTTCATCTCCTCTTCACTAAGGACCCGAGGTGGCTCATTCTTTGACGTATGTCTGTAAAATACCACCAGCACTAAACCCGTGGAAAAACAATGTAGAATTCACCTGTGTAACTAGGTGAATTATATTAAATATATAATATATATAGTCATATATTATATGCCTACTGTCCTGGTACATATGCTCCTATTCTCAAAATAACTGGTAACGACACATTCTAAAAATATATTTGTAGTCAAAAGTTGCCAAGGACTCTGAACCCAAAAGGCTTGAATAAATTCTTTTGAGGTACATTTCCTTTTACTTTTGAGAACAATTAAAATGCCAAGTGCTATCTGTGAATGCTTTCTGAGCATGACAGAAGAGTCAAGAGAACCAGCAGCAGGTATAAGCAGGGGAAAAAAAAAAAAAGGAAAAAAGATCAGAAAGTGTAAACTAAACCCACTAAGTAACCATCCTTTCTAGCCTTGGTCATGCTTTTACTTCTCAGCTTCAGCAAAATCATTCCTTTCCCAGCTGTTCTACTGCATACTAAGTCACCTTCCATCTCTTGAAAGCTACTTACATGCCCATTCTTATCTGCTTACAGTACAATCTTCACTTCTACAGATGTTATGGTTGACATAGTAGAGTTTCCGTGGAAAAATGTCAAGTACTGTTTTCAAAATACAAAGTATCCCCAGAGAAGCTATACCTATTAATAAATAGTATTGTGTCTTAATTTTAATACTGAAAGGTCAGTGTATGATTCTTATGATAATAAGGTCCTTAAGAATTATTGTAAAATGGAATCAAACAAGCTTGACTCTTTAACTCTAGAAAAGACTAAAACCAACTAACTCTGAAAGTACAATACGTAAGAATATAGTTATGACATTGGTCCCAGTTCTTAAAAGAGAGAGCTAGAATTTGCTCACTACTCAATATTGTTAAAGTCACTGAGATTTGAAGGACAGGAGAACTCTGAAGATGGTGTCCTCTTTAACTGCCAGATCTCCCCAGCCCTGAGAAAATAATCAAAGTGCTTTTGATTCAAATATGCCCAATCTGAGACCAAATAACTCAGCAGCAACATTCATAGAATCACAGAATCATAGAATCATCAGGTTGGAAGAGACCCATCGGATCATCAAGTCCAACCATTCCCATCAAACACTAAACCATGTCCCTCAGGACCTCGTCTACCTGTGCCTTAAACACCTCCAGGGAAGGTGACTCAACCACCTGCCTGGGCAGCATATTCCAATACCTAATGACCCTTTCCATGAAAAACTTCCTCCTAATCTCTAGCCTAAATCTCTCCTGGCAGAGCTTGAGGCCATTCCCTCTTGTCTTGTCCCCTGTCACTTGGGAGAAGAGGCCAGCTCCCTCCTCTCCACAACCTCCTTTCAGGTAGTTGTAGAGAGCAATGAGGTCTCCTCTCAGCCTCCTCTTCTCCAGGCTAAACACCCCCAGATCTCTCAGCCGTTCCTCATAAGGCCTGTTCTCCAGCCCCTTCAGAGCCTCAACATCCTTCTTGTGGTGAGGGGCCCAGAACTGCACACAGTAACTTCAACTTCACATCAACTTCATCTGTAACAGAGCCTTCAAAGATTAAGTACTTGCTTCTCTTTAACCCATGTTTCTCAAAACAGGGCAGACTATTTCAGTAGCGGGAACAACAGACGTTTATTACTTCATACATGCTTTTTTTTTAAGCAGTGTTAGAGCCTGAATCATCATCTGAACTTTTTGAGACTAGAGACTTTGTTTTGTTTTGCTTTTTACCTTGTCTCAAATTAAACTCCAAAGCAGTCACATTATTAAGTGTGAGTTTCAGCAAGCAATAGCTGGATGGATCTTTCCTCTGGGGAGATCCCTTGGACATCCAATCAGCACTTTTAATTAACCTGTGTCATAACTGTCCAAATCACTTTGATTTATAGGCTGAAGAAACTCTCACTGAGTTTTAGAAAGGATTAAACTTAAAAGGCACATTGTCAGCATGAGAGATGAGGAACTGAACCAGCAACACCTATTAATCCAAGCTCTCACGTCAATGAAGATCTACTTTTTGTGACTGACAGAGCACCACTAAAAATTACATCTATTGCAAGACTTGAAACTTACGAAAAAGAAGAAAGTAGCAGCAGATAAATTATACCAAACAGAAAATGACTCCACATATCCGACCCTGAAGTGTTCTAAGAGACAGAATTTTCTACAAAATTCTGGGAAAAAAGAAAGGAAAAAAGGCAATTTCCACAGAAGGAAACAGGTACAGAGGTTGTACCCGATATCAAACATACAGAAGCTCAGGAGTCAAGAATCAGCTTAAAATAACTTGGAAATACAGAAGAAGCAGAGGTCATATAGTTTTCCAGGCCAGAGTAATCTCTACTAATATATCGTCTCAGTAATTGTATTGGCTAACAAATATCATTAAAATATCAAAGAAGATGCAGAATTGGGTTTAATAGTACTAAAACAGAAAATGCATCCAAAAGAAAATATCAGCCAAATCGTTTCTATACTTAGCTCTCTTCTGTGAGGAAAAGAAAGGAATTATCTTTTCTATCATAATAATTGAATTCTTTAAGCAAACCACTTCCAAACACAATCTAGTTTCTCTGTCCACTTACAATTAGCATTGCTCTTACTCATGGAGTTTGGTTACTCATGGAGTAACCAAAAGCTAAAAGGTAGGGGATTTGTGCTTGCAATTAAAAAAAAAAAAATAATGATTCACCTTTATTTAACAAAAAGACTGCAAAGAGGTAGCTGCTNCATGAAGTAAAAAAAAACAAAAAAGAAGAAGAATTATAATAAAAAAAAAAAAAAAAAAAAAAAATGATTCACCTTTATTTAACAAAAAGACTGCAAAGAGGTAGCTGCTCTTTTCAAATAACAGTAAGGGAATATTCCAGTCAGTAATTACATGTTCTACTAAGTCTGGCTGAGATAGTTTATGTTCTTCATAGCAGCCCGCATGGTGCTGCGTTTAGGATACAACTGGTGACAGTGTTGGTAACACAGCAGTGCTTTGGCTGTTGCTGAAGAGAGCTTACACAGTTTCAAGGCTTTCTCTGTTTCTCACTCTGCACCCCCAGCAAGAAGGTTGGGATGGGCAAGAGGCTGGGAGGGGACATAACTAGGACAGCCATGGGCAAAGGGCTATTCCATGCCCCATAATGCCATGCTCACCACAAGAAAGATGTTGAGGCTCTGGAGCGAGTCCAGAGAAGAGCAACAAAGCTGCTGAAAGAGCTGGAGAACAGGCCTTATGAGGAACAGCTGAGAGAGCTGGGGATGTTTAGCCTAGAGAAAAGGAGGCTGAGAGGAGACCTCATTGCTCTCTACAACTACCTAAAAGGAGGTTGTCGAGAGGAGGGAGTTGGGCTCTTCTCCCAAGTGACAGGGGACAAGACAAGAGGGAATGGCCTCAAGCTCTGCCAGGGGAGGTTTAGGCTGAACATTAGGAAAATTTTTTTCACAGAAAGGGTCATTGGGCACTGTAACAGGCTGCCCAGGGAGGTGTTTGAGTGGGTGGACAAGGTACTGAGGGACATGGTTTAGTGTTTGATAGGAATGGTTGGACTCGATGATCTAGTGGTCTCTTCCAACCTGGTTATTCTATGATTCTATGAAAGCTAAGACTTGCAGTCCTTCCAAAGTAGCTGCTGCTCAGAGTGGTTGGGTATCAGTCAGCCCGTGGGAGGTGATGTGTGGCTGCCTGCCTTTGCCCCACTTGGTTTTGTCTCCTTCTTTCATTTCTTAAGCTGCCTATCTGATACATGAGTTTTTCCCTCTTCTGATTCCCTCTGCAGGAGAAGAAATGAGCAAGCAGCTAGGTACAGTTTATTGATGGGGTCAACCCGACACACATGCAAAGCAACCACCAGCTCTCCATATCCCTGAAATAGAAGCAGCTAAATCAATCAAATAAGAACAAGATGCAGGGTCTTCACATAGGGTGATTTCACTCAGGCTCAGCGTTCTGGACAATCACCAAAAATAAAGCTAAATAAAGTATGCTGGATGTCAGAACTCCTACTTGCCATGAGCTCTCATAAGAGCTGTTAATCTTGCTTTCTCCTTCTGGAAATCACAGAGTAAACAAAATAGAGAAGGAAGGCAGATTTACTAAACAGCTATATTACATTTACACAGATAATTTGCTGCTCATGAGTGAAGTATTTTGGGATTTTTTTTTTCTTTTAAATAAAAAGCACATGATATTTAAGTTGAAGGCTAAGACACTAACCACGCAGAGCAGTGCTTTTTTATGTTTGCGGGTAAGTTTATTAATAAACTTATAATAAGGTGTTTTTTTTCCAGACATATAGTTCCAAGTGCAGATTTTCATTTTGATGGAGCCTGTGCCTAAACTGCAGAGCAGATGCACTCTACCAGATGCTCCCAGTGCAGTATCTCTCTTTATGTGAATATCTAAGTTTCCTTATGGAAGCTAAAGACCTACCCGAGCCAGACAGAAAACAACTGTGGATTGTGCAGATCTCATACTTAAATGAAGTTATGAACAAGCCCGGACTGAGGAGGCTGAGGCAGTCTCACAGGCTCCAGCTGAGACATATTATGAATCATTCTAAATGAAGTTTACAAATTGCTTTTAAGTGGTAAACCTCAGGCATTTCAAGGCAATAACTGTTTAGGCAATATCTGGAAAAATGAAAAGGATAACCAAATTTGAAGGCCTAATTATGTCTCATACATCACAGGTTTAATGCTGCAAGACCTTTTTTTTCAGAGTAACTAAAACAGCTATAAAGACATATTTCTCATTTTCCAGCAAAGCAACACTGAGGCAAATACTAAAATAAACAATAAAACAAGGCACAAAAAACACAATGGGATTTCCCACAGAGCATACAAATTATCTGTGCCAAAACTGGGAACCACTCCTGCCACAATGTATATTCAAATTCATGCTATAAAAAAATAAGTACATTAGATTGAATGAGCATGATACAATTTATCTCCCTGCTGTTAAAGAAAATGTAACATTGCATTCGCTCCTATCAAAACAGAAAATATGAAGAGTAAAAATCTGTAAAGAATACCCAACCAGCAAAGAATCATGTAGAATCAGTTGCCTGGTTTTAGTCAGTCATGCAGTAGTCAGTAGTCCAGCCCTGTTCAATGTCTTCCAGCCCTGTTCAATGTCTTCATCAATGACCTGGATGAAGGCATCAAGTGCACCCTTAGTAAGTTTGCAGATGACACTAAGCTGGGTGGAAGTGTGGATCTGCTGGAGGGTAGGGAGGCTCTGCAATGGGATCTGAACAGACTGGACTGCTGGGCTGAGTCCAATGGCATGAGGTTTAACAAGGCCAAATGCCAGGTCCTGCACTT
>WAAB01003762.1:27640-48019 GCA_013389865.1 Piaya cayana
TCCCAAATGACAGGGGACAGGACAAGAGGGAATGGCTTCAAGCTCCACCAGGGGAGATTTAGGCTAGAGATTAGGAGGAAGTTTTTCACAGAAAGGGTCACTGGGCATTGGAATATGCTGCCCAGGGAGGTGGTTGATTCGCCTTCCCTGGGAGGTGTTTAAGGCACGGGTAGATGAGGTCCTGAGGGACATGGTTTAGTGTTTGATAGGAATGGTTGGACTCAGTGATCCGATGAGTCTCTTCCAACCTGGTGATTCTATGATCTCATGTGCATTTTAACGTTGCAGATATCTCACTGTGTATTTGCAAGTACTACATGTAGGTACCATTACAAATAAAACACATATTTCTAAAGCATTTCTTTGTTATTAGAATCCAACAATTAAATATTAAAAAGTGAATTCATAATCCTGCTGTAGGAAGGGGTTTTTTTCCTAAAAATATCTGACAAAAGTGTATAAGAAACAAGGAATTACACTTGATCATATTTCATCAAGCGCTGTCTCTAACAAAATCATAGCATCCTTCTTACATACAAGAACATTTAGTTGTCCAGCTTTCCCAAGCAATAAAATAACACCACTGACTCTAAAACACTTTTTCACATGCTTCCCTATTACTGGGAAGATCTGAAGGAAACCATTCATAGCAACAATCACACTACTCACTTCACTTCAAGAAGCAGCAAGCTGGTTGAAGCCGATGACCTCAAGTACGGTAAAATCTCAGTTGTCTACAACTGATTTTTCTGACCACCTCTCTGTAGCACTTTATATTGTCTTTCATTAAAGCAAGTCTGATAAAGTGAAATTCCTACTGCAAATTACTTTGCAATTCTCTTCTCATTCCTGTTCATTTTCTCTCATTTACACAAAAAATACACAATCAATGCTGTAAACTATTTTTCATACGCTAAAACCTTTCACAGGTGGCAAACTCATCTCTGTTGTAATTATTATTCGTTTTAGTCAGCATTTTCTAACATTTAAAGTTTGTCTCTTCTAAATTGCACGAATGATTAGATACTGGTTTGCCATTTTTTTTTGCCTGGGGGCCAATTTTACTGCAGTGTGAACTAACACTGGAAGGAAGCACCAAAATAATTTATCATCAGCAATTCTCAAATACACAGAAGAGACAGGAGAAGTAGGTGGTACTCATTACTTCTACAGTGGTTTGTTTCAGCTGCTCCTACCTGGGAGGTTTGTCTCCTCCTAACTAAAGAGATCTGATATTATTAAATACTATCACAGAGTTTCCAATATACTTGCCATGAACAATACTGCAAATAAAAGACAAGTAAAAATGTTTGAAAATACCTAGAACATGATGTTTTACTGTCAGATAATGTTTGTGTCTTCTCAGGGATATCACTTGGGTACTCTTGTTGCTTGGTTTTTTTATCACTTAGAGTTCTTTCCGAACTACTGTCATCAATGTGTTCCTTAGTACCAGATGATTTTGGATCAGATATTAATTTTTCATTGTAATCTTCTGTGTGTGCTTTGGTCATCGGTGCAGTATCCTCGCTAGGTTTTTGGAAACGGCTGCTCAAAGAGCTATTAGCCAGCAGTCCAGAAGAAGACTGACGTGACTTGTAGTCTCTAGGTGCACTGTAAGACGATGAATCATCTTCAGAGGGTTTCAGAAATTTGTGTTTCATGTTGCTTAGAGATGAACTCTTTCCCTGACTTCGTTTTTCGTCAGAGTGTTTTTCTGCTTTGGAGCTGTACCCTCTCAATTCTGAGTCCATGCTGCTGTGTCCGCATTCTTGGTCTTCTCTTGACGTATCTCTCTTGTAGCCTTTGTCTTTTGCCCATCTTTTGCCATACTTCTCCCTAGTATAGCCCCCAGACACATTCCCATTTCTATCATCTTCATCTCGTGTCTCTTTTTTCATATGTTGCTCTTTTTTCTCTTTCTCACTTTCTAAATAGTCAGTTTTCCTCCATTTTCCACTTCTACGGTAATTTTCCTTTCTGGATGCAACTTTTTCAGCTTCTTCTAATCGTGACTGAAATACTTCCATTGACTGTAAGAAAGAATGAAAAAAGTAATGCTGTTTTTAAGCTTATGGAGTCTTGTGAAGCTCCCTACAAAGTAATACAAGAAAGGTACCATTCTATGAAAATGAGTTACTGTGCAAAGGGTAAGGCATGAGCCATGGAGTGGAAAAGAAAACCAAGTACATAAAAGGGAGCTTAGAGCCTCGTGTCTAAGATGCTCTGTTGGGAAGGTCTTCTGATCCTTTCTCTCAGACTACTTCTGCCTTTTATCCAGTGGCTCTAAAGTGCTAAAGCACTCCTGGTAACAGGGACTAGAGCCTCAGAGCTGTTTACTCCTGGCCACCTGGAGATTCAGGGTTTGTGCGAGGGAGAAAGGCTTCTTCCCTCTTCCTCATTAACTTAACATCAGGTGCTCAGCTTCTATAGAACCAATGAATGTTCCCACTAAATCATTTTACAATCTAGGTAAACTCTTAAAAACACAGGGGAGTGGGTTCAAAAGTCTTTAGCTTGAAACAGGCCTTGAACTCTGGTCTCTGGCTTTCTGGAAAAATACTTTATCCATCAGGCAATTATGCAAAATATGGACTGTCCCTCTTCCCTCTTTTGAGCTGAATCAAAAGTCATCTATTTATTTTTTTTATTTACTCAAAATATTATATACTGAAGCAAATCAGTAAGGTATCTCTTTCAACAACTGCCCTGTACGTCAGCAGCCAGAGTAGTTCATGCTGTTTAAGTTCTACTATTTTTTTTAAAGATTCTTAAAGATAATATTCCATAGAATCACTGTCACTGAATAATTCCTACCAGTGCTGACCACATCGGTTTCATCTCTCAGGAGTGACTACAATTCAGTTCAAAAACAACATCACAGAGTCTTTCCAAGACCTCCACAAGCAAACCAGTCTAATCAAAAAAACCCTCCGAAAACTCAAATGTAACATTATGGCCAAGATTCAACATCCCACACTTCTGACCAAAACTTTTCAAGACGATAATACAACACACAGGGAGGACTTTAAACAGCAAATACTGTTACAGAAAAATAAGTTTTGAAGATTTTCAAACCCTACAGAAGCAAACAGCTTTCTAAATGTATTTGGACTGAGCAGACCACAAGTAGCCAGAATACTCATATTCGGTTAAATTTGATGCAGCTCTCCAAATTATCTTGGCATTATTATTGTTCACAATGTGCATCATTACCTACCACGTGCAGGAGAACAAAATATATTTACTAGTGTACACTATAATTTTAGAAGTACTCAGGCACTGGGATCATTTGAATCTCCTGATGCAGAACAGAAGAATAAAATTTGCACTAGGATCCCATACAGTAAAAACATCGAACAAAAAAATATAAAATGCTGCATAGCTCTAAATTCTTCATTACTTGAGAGAAGCTGCAGAGGCTGCTTTTTCCTGCTTCTTCGCTCATGTCTTACACCACACATTATGTATTTGTGCCTTTACATTAATCTTTTCCAAGCATGTATTAGTATGAAAAGAATTTAATCTCAGACCCTTACCCCGTATCTCTCAGCTACAACGTCCTCAAAATTTCGTTTCTCTCTTTCAGCCTGCTCCTTCATCCTTTGGTATGATTTTCGTAACCAACTTAATCCAGCATCTTCTACCACTGAAACTGAAGCAGCAAACAATGAGAAAGTGCAGTTTCGCATCTTATTAGTTATTCCTATTTAACCTTCCGCTGTACGTGACATTAAACCTTCACTTAAACTTAATGTAAAAACTGAAGGTATGTAGAAGAAAAATGGAAAGAATATAATAATACAATTGCATGTTTTTATAATTTAATGTTGGATATACCTCATTAATATCACTGATTTAATTTAAGCTTCTCCATTCTATCACAGAACAAAACAAGCAGTTTCCAAGACAGGCGTGGCACATGAGAAGCTGTGGGGATTTTATGAAATTAAAGAACCTTCTTATGAGCTATGTCCATTCTTTGGCATACCCCTCACAGAAAAACAAGCGCATTCCCCTTGCCAGAAAACTTATAAGTGACCCAGTACTTTCCATTTGAAAAGGTAGCAGAGGTCTTAACATACAGGACACAGGCTCACTGATGCCTGTCAAGTCTTATCGACTGCTAATATCGGTGACTGCTAAAAGCAGGCATGAAGCTAATAGTTTGCAGCATGGAGTGTCCACAGGGAAAGGCACCAAAGAGAAAAGCCAAGGACTCTAATGTTCCCTGCTCACTGAATACAAGGACCCTTCTTATCAAATAATAAACATTTTATGACATTATGAACAATGTTATTCTAACTGCTTTTGCTGGAAATAGACAGGATAACCCTAGGGTAAGGAGAGAAGTGAAAAGGTTACAGAAATAATACTTTTCACATACTGCATCTGTAATGTATTTCATCTTAATGTGACTCAGATTTCTGTGGCTGAATATTTTAAAACTATAATTTGTGTAATGGAATGAAAAGAACCAAATGAGATGACAATAATTTATCTTGTCTTGGTTAAATCATGCTTTCCTTTAATTAGTTCAGAAGGGAAAATTTCTGTAAAGGTACTGAAGGTCAAACTACTCAAGATTAAAAATCAATAAAGAGAAATTCTGCAAAACAACATATTCTGATATTAATCCAATATTCACTATTAAGTTTTCATCCAAATTTTACATTATTACATATTATTCATAATCACTTTACATTAAAATTAGTAGTAACTTGTTAGCAACACCGAGACTGGAGACTAGAAAAAAAAAATTAAGATTATTACTAGAAGTTGTTGTTTACCTTTCTTTACTGAAGCTGCTTCATCCTTTTCTGGTGGCAAACCTGTTCCACCATCTTTCCAGTAAGGATTGAGTTCTCTCTCAGACAGCATGGCCTGAAACAGTAATAATTTTATTGTGTGCATAGGACATGATCTGTATTTTTCAGAGTATCTGATAAATTCTGCAAGACACACGCAGGAACAGCACAGCTTACTCATAACTTGCACTATCTAAAGACAGGTAGAAATAAACATAACTCTCCGTCCTGACTCATAGGATCACGAATCATTTAGAACCTTTAAGATCACCAGGTCCAAACCTAAACCTAACACTGTCAAGTTCACCACTAAACCATGTCCCTAAGCACCAAATCTACCCATCTTTTAAATACCTCCAGGGATTGTGATTCAACCACTTCCCAGGCAGCCCGTTCCAGGTCTTGATAGCCCTTTCAGTGAAGTAATATTTCCCAATTTTTGTGATTCTGTGAATGAAGGGATGTTACTCTAAGAAGGTGACACAGCTGACAGCCTGGCTGAAGTGCTTCTACAGCAACACAAGCAGCATGGACAGAGTCAAAGCTCTCGAACATGTGCTTAATTGGCACCTTTATTACACAGAAGCAGTTTTGCTGTATGACTTCACTGCCATGTGCACTCACATCTGAAGCACTGCTGTTATGGAGGCTCTTCATTTTATTTCAAGCTACTGCTATTTACCCTCAAACTAGTAAGATACTGTGATTCTGTTAACTGACTTTTCTGGAAGCAGGCAAGGAAGTCCACTGCTGAAAAGGGTTGATTAGGCATCCCAGAACTGACAAAATTTTGAATTTGCATTTCATCATCAACTCATCACCACCACTGTCATGCTGTATGGATCTACTGTACATATAGTTTTGAGTATCAAAGAAAAGGTAGACATCTGGTGTAGGCAAGAGAGAAGTATAAACCTGCACGGAGAGCAAATGGCTGGGTAGGAGAGTCTATAAAAATCACATTCTTCTAGGATAAAGAATACAAATAAATTGTCATGAACCATATAATAGATGCAGACATGCTGATGATTCACAGGCTCCATACAAAGCAGTCCTTAAACAGTCCAGACAAAGTGTTCAGCCAAAAAATAATGTGAGGAAAAAATCGAAAAGATTAATCCCTTTTCAAAAGCCAATAACCAAAGCACTGCATACTACACAAAAACAACACTCAGGGTTTATCTAGTTCCTACCACAACACAACTAACTGGAAAACAACAGCAACAAATGGCCTACTCTAAGAAGTGAGGACAAGTAAGTATGAGACAGTGATCAGCAACTGTGTTTTCAGAGCAGATTACATTGCACGTAAGGAGCTGAATGAAAAAATGAAGCAGCCAGCAACTATATGTAAACAGAACTAATTTAATCACAGCAACCCTCTCCCAAGCTGGACCCTAATCACCCATCTGCTCATGCACAACTGCAGCATGAGAAGCACAGCAACTGCTCTGAATTTTTAGTTCGGGAAAAAACATGCCTCAGCACCACTACACTTCAACACAGTAACTTTGGTAAGCTTTTTCACATAAACAGTGGTGCCCCTTTCAAAAACACACTATAGGGCAGGAGGCCAGACCAAAAGCCTGACACTGTTATTAAGTAAAATATCTCAGAAGCACAGAGCTTAGTGCAAACAAAAGTGGCTTTTTCCTTGCCTAAAGGTTTTTATCCCCACAAGATAAGCCTGCTGTGTGAACCCTTCCCATCCCAAAAAGAACAAATAACTGAACAATCAAGTTAAAATCACTATCACGCAACATATCGGGCATGAGTTTAAAAACCATACAGCCACATATTTGAACCAATGAATTGATTCATTCAACACCCTAAATTTAGTACGACACAGAAAAAAGTTGATACATTAATTCCTTCTACCTGTTCCATTTCTTGAGCTTTCTGCCGTTCCAGTATTTTATCTTTGTGTCTTTCATCTTTGACAGTCGCTACTGATGTGGTTTTCAATGTCAAGAAGTCTAAATTCATCCATTCTTCTCTCTAAAATAAACAAAGAATCAGCGCTCATACTTCCAGCAGAAACATGGCTTAGATGTACAAATGAAACCAGTGCGACTAATGTTCCTTTCAATAAAAAGTATAGGGCTTTTTATGAAGACATATGAAATACTTCAATGAAAAGCAAATACGATTTTAAGAACTCCATCTTTCAATATTTTAACATTCACTTACACAAATAAATTTCATAAGTCTTTCTGTAATTTTAAATATATCTTCACAATGGATTTAAGACACTAGTAATGCGAGCTATATCGACTGCTTATTATTTGCTTAAAAGAACGCTGCACATCTTGATCAATTCCTTCCATTTCATCTCTCTGCCAGGGGAGATTTAGGCTAGAGATTAGGAGGAAGTTTTTCACGCAAAGGGTCATTGGGCATTGGAACAGGCTGCCCAGGGAGGTGGTTGATTCGCCTTCCCTGGAGGTGTTTAAGGCACAGGTAGACGAGAAAAAGAAGGAATTGAAAAATAATGCATCTTCAAATGATTCAATGGTATCTATGCCCACATTAAAAAGCAACATGGATCAACAGAAGTGTATGTACATTTCAGTCTCTAGATGTCATCTGGTCCAAGCCCTCTGCTNTTGTGACTTGATGAGTTCTTACATCTCTTTTAGGGTACATGATATCTGCAGTCTCTAACTAGGCATAGTTCACACCTTGGCTATCCAGGCAATAACTCCACCCTCATACTAAACGCTTGCACGTCTAAATTCTGTGAACAGCACCCACAATAATAGGTAGAAAACTGCATTTCCTAAACCTAAGATGGATCAAGGACATTTTAAAAATGAGGACCACCCCCTAAAGAGAAGCAGCATATAAAAAATCTAGATATACCTAAGCTTCAACATTACATGTATTTTGAAACATGTCCTTGCAGAAAAGTCTTCTTATCTACAGTAGGGTTCAAGTCCAAGTTGTCAATCTGAATAAACGCTGTAGGTCACACTTTGTCTGTTATTTAAAAATAATACTAGGCAAGGCACCAGAGAATTTCAGAGGGGAAACAATATTCCTGTTCTCGTATCTCCTCTAAGAAAAAGAAGGAATTGAAAAATAACGCATCTTCAAGTGATTCAGTGGTATCTATGCCCACATTAGAAAGCAACGTGGATCAACAGAAGCGTATGTACACTGCAACCTCTGGAGGTCATCTGGTCCAAGCCCTCTGCTCAAGCAGAGTGACCTGTTGCCCAGGACCACATCCAGAAATCTTGTAAATGCATCCACAGTGAAAATTCCACATCATCTCTGGGCAACTTGTCCCACTACCCGGTCACTCTCACAGTAAAACGCTATTTCCTGATGTTCAAATAGAAATTCATGTTTAAATTCATGCCCATTGCCTCTGATCTTGTCCCTGGGAACCACTGAAAAAAAACTGTCTCTGTCTTCTGCAGCTTCAGAACTGCAGTTTGGGGATTTCTTTTGTCTGCCTTTCTTTTTTTGATCTAATCAAGTACTCTGGACTACTCCAAGACTGGTATAATGGAGTACTTTAGGTGCACTTTGAGAACATACTTTCTAATTTGGTTTAACCCAACAGGAAAGGGTTTACATTGTCCAAAATTACTTCATAACGTGAGGCAAAATACCAAAAAGCAGGGATATCCAGGAAATTCCTTTCAAAGCACACTCTTCATCCACAAACAAGACAAGACCAGGGTGCGCATTATACAAGAAATGCTTGGAAAAACTGGTTTTTCAGTTTAAATTATCATGATATACATAAGGATTTATATTTCATTACTTTATATTTTTTCAAGAACACAGATATGATTCAGAGATCCTTTTTATTTCTCTTAACAAAACACACAAATCCAGAAAGAGAAACAGGGACTTTTTCAGGAGTGGAATTAGACCATTAAAATCATCACTTAAGTTACTAAAATCAGTTTATTTCAGAATGAATCTGTTTTCCAGAATACACAATGCTTACTGAGCACAGAATTCACCCTGAAGATCAACAGGCATCAACTCCATATATATCGTGGTTGGAAAGTTCTACACCTCTCCCTTTTACATCTCTTTAAGCACCACAGAAGCAAAAATTCAACTATGGAACATCCATCAAAACTATGCAGGAAAAATAACAAGTCTAACCAAGATATTTAAGTTGACCTTCAAGAAAACCCAGCTAAATTGCTAGGGTCTCAAAATATGATGAAAGGAATTGGTGCTAAGTAACTTCAAAGCGTAACGTGTTGTTAAATACCAAGCAACTATCAGATAGTGAAGGCTCCCGATGCATAATCTCATATTTACCTACCTAGACAGAAACATTAGCGTGTAAAAGAGGTTTTGTTCCAACACATTGCAAGAGAACCATCAAGAAACCAAAACACGTTTCACATTTGGTCCTGCTGAATTTATTTCTGGAGTAGTTATCAGACCGCTCACCTGCAGGGAGGGTTCTTGCACAGCATCTGATTGCTCGTTGACCTTCCAAGCCTTTTCTGCGTTATCTGACTGTGACACATTTGACTCAACCCACTCAACTGAAGAATCCTACAAAACAGAGTTGAATATAAAAAGTAATAATAACAACATCTTAACTGTTATATGTTCATAAAATGCAGCAGTTATGAGTATCCTGATAATCAAAATTTATGCTGAATGCTAAGCACCACAGTATAATACTGCTCATTATTTAAAAGCACTGATAACAAAAATAGAAGATCGATATTCCCATAGGGGATTGTTCCTTCAGAATCAAAACATCTCATCATACTTTATGAGCACACCCCAGTATCTGGGATGTATGATGCCAGGTTGTACTGGCAGTTTACTACGATAACAGTGCTAAAGTTAAAGTTCTCAGAATAAAGCCAAAACCAAGTGGGTTTGTGGCATTAGAGAATCAAAATTAAAAAACCCTAAATTCATTATTAACTATGTTTTACATTAAAAAGGTAAAACCAGTAACAGTATAATATAAAGCACCACACGTGCTATTTCCTTCTATTTTCATATCTGACTTCCTCCACTAGCCCTTCCAAGAAAAGCACTGAGATTTTGCATCTGAAGCAAACAGGACCCCACTGAACAGATTTCCTTTGCTATTCACATGAACGTGTGATGAAAATAACAGATCTTGGATCAAAGTTATCAGCCAAGGCTGTGCTGTACCACCAGGACTCACTGATACGATTCGAGGGGTTTTGATGGCTCTCATGGGAACCGTGGGACATTTGTGGTTTAGGTTACTTCCCATACTGAAAAGGACAGTTCACTCCTGATATCATTCCCTCAAAGATAAATCTCATAATGCTGCATGTTCCTTCACTCAATAAAGGAGGCTCTCAGAACAGAAAAAAATCACAGTGCTACCTCACTTGCATCAAAATGCTGAGAGGATGTTTCAAACGATGTGGTCAGAAAGCAGCACCCAGATTTCTAATGCAGCCTCTGTCCTGTTTTGGCAGTGCTCCTCACCAGAAAGGCATCTGTCTATATTCAAATGCACAAGTTTGAGCCTTCCTTCAGACTCACATACAACTCCCATGTGGCTCCGTTTCCACAGTTGAACATTCATGGAAAAAGGCAGCAGTAACTCATGCTTAAAATCAGTCAAGTATTTGCAGTTTTAGACACGTCCTTCTATCACACACCACTGACGACAGGGAACTTATGAATTTTTCCACTGTATCCTAGAATGAGGGGTTTCTTCAGATTTTCTTCTGCGGATAAACTATAAATCCCTCAGTTCCTAATGAAAGAGTTCAGTGCTATAAAATTGATAAGCACTCATGTAACGGCATCTTTTACATCGATTAAATATACTGTATATTAAAAAGACAAATTTTGCCATGTTTTTTTTCAACAGAAAACAGTAAAATAAGTCTGAATTTTACTAACCACGTGTACTCACGCAGCCTAAAACAGTGCAGGTTTAAAAATGTTATTTTGAAACATTTTAGTTTCTTACTCACTGAAGAACTATCAGATAAGTCATCCTTCTTTTCAGATTTGTGTTTCTTATTTTTCTTCTTCTCTTTCTTAGCTTTTTTTGAATGCTTCTGCTTTTTCTTTTTTTTCTGCACAGAATGTTCCTACAAGTAAACGAGAACCAGCAAATCAGATCACCCACATACAAGAAACACAATCAGAACCTACCTACCAAACCTCACTGAAAAAGGAAAAGCACACACAGCTGGACAATAACCACACTTTACTTCTACTACCCTCTCTCTCTTCCCTTATTCTCTATCGATGTTCTCCAGCATCCATAGCTGACTACTCCTTCCCCAATTAGTATTTTTTTCCACTAGAATTAAGGTACTATAACTGTACATTTAATATCTTCAACAGTACACTTATTGTGGTCAAATCTCTTCCTTTGGGAATCACTGCATCCATCAACACACATCTGTCCGTTGTTGACATATGTGCAATGGTTTCTAATACTAAAGAATGGGACGTTCAGAGGTTCTGTTAAGGTTTCTCCTGTGAATGACCTCTCTTCTCTTGTTCTCTATCGATATCCTCCAACATCCATAGCTGACTATTCCTTCCCTGATTAGTAGCTTTTTCCACTAGAATTAAGGTACTATAACTATACATTTAATATCTTCTACACTGCACTTATTTTGGTCAAATCTCTTCCTTTGGGAATCACTGCACCCATCAACACACATCTGTCCTTTGTTGACATATCTGCAATGGTTTCTACACTAATACTAAAGAACGGGACGCTCAGAGGTTCCATTAAGGTTTCTCCTGTGAATGACCACAAAGGGGATTGCTATGAAGCTTTGGACCCTCCAGATTTCTTGCCATGGGAATATTCTTGTCTGGCAGCATTTGCTCTTCTGCATTTGGCAGAAATTCAAGATGGTATTGAAAAACCAAAATTTTTCCTCTTTATAAGTAGAAAATTATTTTCACTTTAAAAAATTGTTAATATTGAAGCACAAAGAAATCAGAAATTGGGAAGGTTTTAAAGACCATCTTAAAGCCCTCAAAGCCTTCTTTTCATTATGCTGCAAGGTTAGCATCACAACTGGATGATTTACAGGTCCATCACCTTTTCCAGTTGTTCAACACGCTCATTCACATCCTCAAGCATCCAAGTATCTCCACCTCATAGATGCTTTAGCAGATGATGCCTCTGTTCATTTTTATACCTAAGTGTGGCCTAAGACAAACAGCTAAGAAAAATAAGCAGATGGAGTTCGGTAGCATTTACTTACAGCACAACTTTGCAAGCCTCACTGACAGAACCAGAAACAATTTTGAGCCCTGTGCTTGAGAACTTTTTCTTTTAGAGGATTGCAGTAAACACTTTGGAATTACCCGGTAAGGAGGAGATTCAGCTAAAACATATTCTGCATGTTCTTTCTCAAGCTACAGTTTTGCAGCTCTTTGACCACCCACTTTATCCCATCACAGAAAGGTTTGAGTTAGAAGGGACCTTAAAGATCATCCAGTTCCAGCTCCTCAGCCATGGACAGGGACACCTCCCACCAGATCAGGCTGCCCAAGGCCCCATCCAACCTGGTCTTGAACATCTCCAGGGTTGGGGCAGCCACAGCTTCCCTGGGCAACCTGTGCCAGTGCCTCACCACCCTGATCATGAAGAATTTCCTCCTTATGCCTAGTCTAAATCTGCCCCTCTCCAGTTAGTAGCTGTTCCCTCTCATCCTATCACCCCATGCCTTTGTAAAAAGTCCCTCCCCAGCTTTTTTGGAGGCCTCCTTCAGGTACTGCAACATTGCTACAAGATCTCCCTGGAGTCTTCTCTTCTCTTGTCTGAACCACCCCAACTCTCTCAGCCTGTCACAGAATCATCAAGTTGGAAAAGACCTCTGTACATCCTCATGGGGAATCTGCTCTGGCATTCTGATCATCTTTGCAGCCCTCCTCTAGACCTGTTCCAACAGTTTCGTATCCTTCTTAAATTGAAGATTCCAGAATTGGACACAAAACTGCAGGTGAGGTCTCAAAAGAGAGAAACAGAGGGGCAGAATCACCTCCCTAGACCTACTGGCCACGCTTCTTTTGATGCAGCCCAGGATATGGTTGGCCTTCTGGGCTAGGAGCACACACTGCTGGCTTGTGTCAAGCTTCTCATCAATCAGCACCTCCANCTACCCTACTGAAGTGACATCTGGAATACTGCTCAGTTCTAGGTTCCCCAGCTCAAGAAAGACAAGAAACCACTGGAGGGAGTCCAGTGGAGGGCCACAAAGATGATGAGGAGACTGGAGCATCTCTTATGAGGAAAGACTGAGAGACTTGGCTCCATTTAGCCTGGAAAAGAGAAGATTGAGAGGAGACTTTATCAATGCTTATCAGCAGCCCTTGAGCATATGAATCTATAAATACAGCAAATAAAGACCAACCAAGATCAGCTTGTCACTATGCCTTCATTTAATTTTCTTTTAGCCTGTCTAGTAAGAGGCTAAATCTTCCCCTTCTCTATAATAAAAGGGATATTTTAAATAAAATTCCTATTTCTTTCATTTTACCAAAGTTATAAATATATATTGCATAGAATGGTGTTAATATTATAAGGCACAAAAGCAGCTTTTCTACTTATTAATTCTAAGAATAAATAAAAAAAAGGCAAGTATTCAGGTAATTCAGATACATGATCTTAATACAAGAGGTGGATTATTGTTTTGGCTGAAGTACAGAAATACGTATTCAGAACACAGAATGACTACAAGTCATCATCAAACTGCAGACTGTTGTCTCCTGAATACTAAATGAAACAGGGCTGGGCAAGACGAATCTGTAGTGGCAAAGCCACCAGACTGTTAAAAAAAAGAGAGAGACAGACACAAAAACACCAGGTGAAAGTTACTTTCTTCTTGGATAAAGATACAAAAACCAGAAGATTCTTAAAATCCATATGTGAAATTAATAAGAGACTTAGAAGATGAAAGAAGTAGTATTTTCACTTCAATTATGATCTTAACATGAGTTAGAAAGCAGTGATACCCTTTGATCCTTTTTATCTCAAAACTATATAGCTCCCCCTACCATCAAATTACAACATTCATTTTTATTTTCAGGGAACAGTTTCCCCTCACACACACACAATTACTTCAAGAGGGGTGGAATCTGTCTGCACCACTTCATTAGCTTCAAACCTTACCTTTCTATTTTACTTGCCTTTTGTGATTCAGGGCTTGCTAGCACCTAACTATTCCTTCTTACTAGTTTTTCCAGCCCCTATAGGAGGGGTTTGGAACTGGATGATCTTTAAGGTCCCTTCTAACCCAGACTATTCTATGATTCTATCCTTCCAGTACTTAAACACAGCCTACAGGAAAGCTGGTGAGGGGGTCTTCAGCAGGGATTGTGGTGATAGGACAAGGGGTAACGGTTTTAAGCTCAAGAGGAAAGATGTAGATTAGATACTAGGAAGAATTTTTTTACTGTGTGGGTGGGGAGGCACTGGAACAGGTTGTCCAGAGATATCACGGATGTCCCACCCCTGGCGCTGTTCAAGACCAGGTTAGATGAAGTTTTGAGCAACCTGGTCTAGCGGGAGGTGTCCCTGCTCATGGCAGTGGGGTTGGAACTGGATGATCTTTAAGGTCCCTTTCAACCCAACTGTTCTGTGATTCTTCCTCTTCTATATTTTATAATCAAGTCCCTTGTCAGACTCCAACAGTCTCTTGCCAACTCTAATAGTTTCACATCTGTCAATCCACAGGAATTAAGCATTTAATTCCCATTAAAGTTCACTACTTCTTTACAATACCACAAAAATATCCAATAATTCATCTTTTCCCTTTCATAGATGAGTACTTAATGCTAGGTACATTCTGGGTCACTGCTGCAATATTTTTATGGGGTTTTTTTTCTCTTTAACTGTATTTAGAAATACCTCTGTTTCAAAGCAATGCATTAATTATGCAAAATGCATGCTACGCAAAAACAGAGGAAGGAACATTACAAGCAACAAACTTCCAAGAAGGGGAACAAAGCATCATACTACATGACGTACTTCCACACCTTCATAAAGCTGCTCATAGTCTCCTTTGTACCAAGCATGAGGTGAAGGATAATGCTGGCAAAGGACTCCAGAAGTTCTCTTGGTACAGGTTATAAAAGCTATAACTACTCCACAGCGCTACATCAGCAATATTTGCCAAGGTGAACAGTAAGAAACTCTTCAGTCTTGACCACAGATGGGCCAAAGGGTCATGGATTTCATGTCCCCATCTGAATGAGGAAGGAAAACAAGTTTAGGGAAAGCACCTTTTGGTATTCGTTAGGCAGGTCTCTTAAAACCAGCCTGCATGGCTGCCAACAACAGTATCTGCTAAATGAAAAACAAAACTTGCTCCAAACAGTTCGCTTGCAGTAATACGCTGCAGTGCTGACATTAACACCAAAAGCCGTAAAAACCACACAATGCCACCCCAGGAAGAAACAGAAAAAGATCAAAGACACTTCCAACAGCCTGGGTCTTGGTGGCACAATAAATGGAGGTTGCTACATGACAGTTCCCCAAAGATGTCCAGAAATGGACATACCAAACCTAGAGATGGAGGCTAACACGTTCCCTCCCCAGCCCACAGAAACCCTGGCCAATGCTCTTTCCTGACCTTAGCTCTATGTACCATTTCAGCTCTCAGCAAGGCCAGAGAAAACTTTTCATATCACTACCACACAATTTCCCATCTTTACTTGTGGACAATCTTTAATTACAGACAATAATCATCACTACTCAAAAGCAAAACACTCTTGTTTTCTCAAAAAATGAATTAGAAAAAAACCCACAGCACAACATCAGATCAAGAAAGCATGAGAAAGGCATTCAACACAGAGAGCAAGAGCTAAACTGCTCTAATGGCTTCTGGCCACTGAAGGGCACAGTTGTGTTCCCATAACTCTTCTCTCTACACTCTCACTTGCATGTTTCCACCACCTTTTCCCTTGCACAGGCATGTCCCTGCACTCCTGCTTCAATGGACTTCTAAGACTACCCTTACAGAAAATGAATCCCACAAAGAGAAAGGTGCAGCTTCCTGCAGATCACGGATACCAGTTTAAGCATAAGAAATGAGTTAAAACAATGTGCACCTTGAAGAGGAAAAGAACAGGAGGAAGAAGTGTGTAAAAACTGCTCTTGGCACCAGCTTTCTGTCAGACAAATTCAAAAGATGTAACACCTCACCTAGCCCAAAGAAAACAAGACACTGCCTGTAACTCTCTTTATTTAACAAATAAAATCNACAGCTTTCTGCCAGATAAATTCAAAAGATGTAACGCCTAACCTAGCCCTTCAACCCAAAGAAAACAGGACACTGCCTGTAACTCTCTTTATTTAACAAATAAAGAAAACTGATTATGGTCACTTTCAAAATAGTTGACGCAGAGCTGCATATGATGCTGCCAACACACAAAGCAATTCTATAGGTCATTGTCATGGAATCATTACATTGGAAAAGACCTTTGAGAACATCAACTCCAACCTATTCAAAAAGGCTGTTGAAAATTTCCATCATTTTTGCTTTCACATCTCCTACTAACAAAAAGTGGGTTCCTTTGAGTACCGACTTGTTCTTCGGGAAGAGGTAGTTACTAGCTAAAAACTGCTTCACAAACAAAGCATTGAGGACTGGCGCACACCACATTTTCCAAACAAGGGTAAGAAAACGTCTATATCTGAACATGCATCCAGCTGTACTGAGTGAANATGCTCTTATACCAATTCTCAACCTCAACAACACACTTATTTTTATGAATGCTTAGACTGGTTTTTCTACCCTCAGTATTCCCATTATTGCTACATCCACAAAGCTTTTGCGAGGAGGGAAGTGGAAACACAGGAGAGGGTTTAGCTTCCACCCCAACTTGCAAATCACAACCGAGTCAGAGTGCTGTCTCTTGCTCCACCTACTCTGGACAAAGCTGTGCCACCTGGAAACACTACTGCTCTTTGTCAAGAGGCGCAAAAGATGGGTCATGGAAAGGGCCACCACTGAAATCATCTAAGCTTCTTGTATCAATAATCATTATAGAAGAGTCAGGCGTGCCATTGGATTACGGTTTGGATTGGATTAGATTACGGTTGGACTCGATGATCTGGTGGGTCTCTTCCAACCTGGTTGTTCTATGATTCTATGATTTAAAAAGCAAACTGTAGGAGATGTCAACTTTCAGTCAGAACCATCTGGGAAGCAGCAACTGTTTCTGCTGGTAAAACTGCAGGCACAACAGATAAACAAATGCACGATGGTAGACGCTGCTGCTAGGAAACTGCAGGCAGATACTTCATATGAGTGCAGGGCCTCTCTGCTCCTGTGGAGCGAGCTCTAGAGGAAAGACTTAAAGAATACAACAACGAAGACATCCGTCTTCATCACTCTCCTTCAAAAATGACCTGCCTGTTAAATCTAAAATGTCGCTTGCAAGAATGCATACAGGTGGTTCGCCCGAAGCCTGAAAACCTTTCGTGAAAAGGCATTATTCATTTCTCACTGTCACTACTCTCCAATATCACTCAAAGATTCAAGTAAATACAGTAATGCCACCGTGTTTATTTCCTTTGACAGAGAGCATCAGGTCTCCACACTTCATAGAAGACTTCAAAAAAAAAAAAAAGAAAAGGAGTTGCTTAGTATTACAGTACTGAAGCAACTTCCAACAAATAACAGCTCTACAACCCCTAACAGCAATATCTTTTGCTATTAACTTCTGTCTAAGGAGACATTTCTGTAATTTTTTGCTTAAGATTGAAGTGGAAAATTCTGCCAAAGCATCCCATCACCTCAGCAAATACTAACCACAACCACCCAGTGGTTCGGTTTTTATAAGGAAATACCTGATCAAACTTCACCAGGGAAACCTGCTGACTTCACAGCTTGTTTACAGCTCAAATACAGTGAAATTAATGAAACTGTTACAGGTTGGGGTATGTTTCCTAATCTTAGGTTGCATTTTCAATGCAAATTTTAAAAGAAATGTAAACCAAAAATAGAGGTCTAAGTCAAAAACATCAAACAAGATGTTTCTAAAAATAATGCCTTAACATCTCAAATCATTTTTTAGAACACTAAATAGTAACAACTACTATATATATACACACACAAAAAAAAATATGAAATCACATCCACATCCGTCAATGATCATACGTGACCACAAATGCTGCAAAGCAGATCCGAGAAAAAGGGTCCGAGGCCAGGAGGGAACTGGGCTCAGGAACTGGGTTCAGGAACGCACGGATCCAGGATAAGGGACAGACAGATGAGGTCCTCACTCTACACCAGCCACAGAAGAAGAGAGTGAGACCTTCATGATCCCACAGTTTTATACTAAGTATGATGGATACAGAATGGAATGCTCTGTCGGTCAGTTTGGGGTCAAATGTCCTTTCAACCCCTCCCTGCAGGTGCAGCCTTTTTCATCTCTTAGATTTACAGCTCCAGCAGCTCAAGGATGGTATTGGTTGCTGTAGGAATAAGTATAAGCAATGGCCTCTCTGCATAGCAGTGTCCCATGTTATCACTTCTACAGAGGAATCCTGTTTGATAAACATGCAGTTAACTTGCGTAAAATGAAGTTACTTCAATGAGACTTAAATGAAGTCAGAAAACTGATTCTATTTTAGCTCAAACCACAAAAACAATCCCTTGATTTTTGTGGATGTGGAATCTACAAAAGCGAGCTAATCCCAAATTCTTCTGCTGAGGTCAGTGATGTTGGGACAATTACATCTGAAGAGGTAGTTAAGATTCTTTCAGACTCCTCACTGTCTTAACTATCAAGAATCAGAGTTAGAGTGGTCTCTTTTATCTTAGCCCCAACTACGTACTCTATAGAACAGAAGACAGAATAATCATTTCCAATAATGTGTATCTAAAAGCTCCTTAAGGTGAGTTGGTTGAACACCTTTTTCCAGAAACAGAAGTGCTGAAGTACAGTCACTTCTACAAACTTCTTGGATTATCAGAAACAAAGAATCAGGAGCAGGACTGCATTCATTATATGATATTGTACAGATTCAGTAATATGTCTGTGTAACCATTTTCTTCGTTCTTTGTTCCTCTCCCAGTAACTTCTACCACTTGATCAGCTTTTGTCTGAACAATGATATAGCAGCTTGGTACCCTAAGTAAATTCACAGATGACGCCAAGCCAAGCAGAAGTGTCCATCTGTTTGAGGGTAGGGAGGCCCTATAGAGGGATCTGAACAAGCTACAACGATGGGCTGAGACCAACGATATGAGGTTCAACAAGTCCAAGTGCTGAGTCCTGCACTTCGGACGCAATCCCGTGCAGCTCTGCAAGACTAGGAATGAATGGCTGGAAAGCTGCCTGGCAAAGAAGAACCTGGGCACGTGGTTTCCTCCCACATCCTCTGTAAGAGTAAGTGAACTGCATCTGCAGAAGCGTCACGAGCAGAGACACAGACTCGATTGTCCCACTCTACTCAGCACTTGTCAGATCACATCTGACTCCTGTGTCCAGCGCTGGCCCCTACAATTCAAGAAAGATGCAAACCAACTGGAAAGGGTCCAAACGAGGGCCATGAAGATGATGAAATGCTGGAGAACCTGCTCTATGAGGAAAGGCTGAAGGAGTTCAGTTTTTTTTCTCTCTGGAGAAAAGACATCTAACGGCAGACACTAATCAAAGTATTCTGGTACTTAAAAGGTGTCTATAAAGAGGATAACGGCTCCCTCCTCACAAAGAAGGAGCCACATGGAGGAGTGGAATTCTCATCACTGGAGACCTTCAAGACATAAAGGCATGGAGCACTAGATGAGATTATCTAGGCTCCCTTTCCCAAAAGAATCAGCAGCTCAGTGTGCAAGTACCAAACACAGTGCATTAGCAGATTTCAAATAAAATGCATCAGGATTACCACATATCTCCAAGTCATGGGAACTCATCTGTGAGTGGGAGTGCCCAGTTCCCGGCTAACACAACAGCAAGATATGACCAAGCATGTAACACACTGGGCTCCACAAATCCAGGCTGCCCCTCCTCTGTTCAAGTTATTACTGCACTATGACTGGAGTGCTGTGTAATGGGGAGATACTGGGTCTTCAGAAAAGGCAGACCAGGAAGACAACAAATCACAGAATCATAGAATGGGCTGGGTTGAAATGGACCTTAAGAATAATCCAGTTCCAACCCCCTGGGTATGGGCAGGGATAACTCCCACCAGACCAGGTTGTTCAAGGCCCTGTGAAACCCGGCCTTGAACACTTCATAGAATCATAGAATCACCAGGTTGCAAGAGACCCATCGGATCATTGAGTCCAACCATTCCNAGGATCTCACCGCCCTCCATGTGAAGAATTTCTTGCTAATGTCTTGTCTAAATCTTCCCCCTTCCAATATGAAGCCATTCCCCCTTATCCTATCACACCATGCCCATGTCAGAAGTCCCTCTCCAACTTTCCTACAGCCACCTTCAAGTACTGAAAGGCTGTTCTAAGGCCTCCTTGAAGCCTTCTCTTCTCCAGGCTGAACACGCCCAACTCTCTCAGCCTGTCCTCATATGACAGGTGCTCCATCCAGTCCTCTGATCACCTTCTTGCCCTCCTCTGAAGCTGTTCCAACAGCACCATATCCT
>WAAB01003767.1:11213-22440 GCA_013389865.1 Piaya cayana
TGGTGGTAGCTATGAACCCCTTTTCCTTCCCTCTTCTTCCCATCTCTTTCCTTATTCTCTCTCTCTTTCTACCATAAGTCATTTTCTATCATAAGTCACTTTATGGGCATAATTAATAAAGTGCCAGTTTAGAATGAAATTTGACTCCCTTGACTCTCTTTGAATTATTTTGCACTCTGAAATCATAAATGAAACAAACCATCACGCGTCTGCTTATGAGTGGACTGTGACACATGGATAGGGACACCTCCCGCTGGATCAGATTGCTCCAGGCCCCATCCAAACCAGAAAGTTACCATAGTCATATATTTGGTAGCTTTGGAGAAAGAACTGGCTTTCCACATCTTTTAATACCAGCATTTAGATACTGTCTGATCTGAATAAATATGCTGATTAATTCATGGATCTGAGTGTAATGTTGGACTTAAATCTAGCCGATAAATGAATAATCTCCTTTTAGCTGGCTTTGAAATTCTATTAGCAATTCCTGAGGCTGCTTGGTTTTTATACAAATACAGCAATTGCATAGCGGTAACGTTAAATTTAGCCTTCACGAAAGTGATTATCATCTAGAATTGTCTGGGATTGAATTGCCATGCATCACGGAGTCACAGATATAATATGTTTAGTACATGATAAGCTGGTATGTTCTGCTCTAGCCAAGGCTTCTAAGTGATTGTGGAAGAACTTCTGCATACAGATATAATCCTGATTTAGCCAGACACACAGATAATTTTTTCAATATTAGATTTTTAATGAAAATATTCAATCTTACGTCCGGTTGAAAGTAAAGTAAAATATTTTTCTACATCTACACAATTATTACATCTTTTAGAACACTGACTTTGGAAATTATTCTGAAAGTTTCTGGGCAGTTGTACTTAGCAGAGAGTGAAGTCCTAGTGAAGAAACTTATATCTACGAAAATGCCTATTTTTCTTACCTGTGCTAAGAAAAGCACAGTGAGAAATAGTCATGACCCAGTCAAAACACACCTTCAGATGAAACTCACCTTCAGATCTGCTTTCTCATGCGTTTTATGTATTTTGAGAAGATACAGTACTGGGGGAAACCTTTTTGTTCTTCCAAAACTTATAAACAATATAAAAGTATTTAGCAAGGTTAAGCACGGATGTAAGTAGCTAGGTTTTCTTCAAAGTGATGTGAGACTATTTTAGCAATTCACTAAATTTCTTGGATCATATATAGGTGCACTTCATTGTGATTTTAGCAGGTTAAAAAAGAGCCTTCAGGCCATGTTGACTAATGGTTCTTCAAAACATTTGGTTTAACTGTTATAATTTTCTATGGAGATCTTCTACTCTGATATTTTCTAAAAGTTTAAGACTTACGGCTATGATATATTGATGAAATCACATTCCAACTTACCACTCCCTTTCTCCTTGAAAGCTCTTTTCAGGCAGTTGTTTTGATGGACTCGATGATCCAAGAAGTCTTTGCCAACCTGGTGATTCTGTGATTCTGCGATTTTATACAGAAAAACACGCTTCTTCCTTTAGTGATAGTATTTTTATTACCTGTTGTTGCTGTGTTCCTTCTGTAATATGATTTGGCACAAAGTTGTTGCTGCTTTTACAGTTACAGAGAGCAGAAATCTCTACAGTTGGCATATGTTTCACCTTTATAGTTTGATTGCAGTTTTAATTGGATGTGGTTGGTATTTTTGCTTAGCCTGTTAAACCTTCCGTTACTGAGTAATAACTCTTGCTTAGCTCACCTAATGTTTTCTCTTTGGAAAGTGAAGTTTGTTTTGACAGTATCTTTTATCGATATTGTAATTTGTTGCATTGCAAGTAACAAATCATCTAAGAAATAAATTTCTAATTTTGGGAACTACTTTAATTAATGGGAAAGGACAAATTTAACAAGGCCAAATGGCGGGTCCTGCACTTGGGGCACAACAACCCTGAGCAGCTCCAGACTGGAAGAAGTCTGGCTGGAAAATGCCTGGAGGAGAAGGACCTGGGGGTGTTGGTTGACAGCAACTGACCATGAGCCAGCAGTGGCCCAGGTGGCCAAGAAGGCCAATGGCATCTTGGCTTGGATCACAAACGGTGTGACCAGCAGGGCCAGGGAGGTTCTTCTCCCTCTGGACTCGGCNAGGGACAGATGGACGAGGTACTGAGGGACATGGGTTAGTGTTTGATAGGAACGGTTGGACTCGATCCGGTGGGTCTCTTCCAACCTCGTTTTTCTATGATTCTATGAAATTCCATATTCTTTTATTTTTGTGTTACATCTTCTCAGTTTTTCTTAATGTACCTTCACGAACAATTTATGATACCGTCACAACGTCACATACTGTGGCTCCAAAACCAGCTGCCTGAAGAATTAGCGTCCCGAAGAAAATAGGAGTACTAATAAAATTATACACAAATACCTGCAGTATAAAAAGTGGACTGCATAAACATCATTGCTCATCTGTTAGTGCTTACTTGAATTGAATAATTATAGAACACATGATTTTTGGTGCTTAGAGTTGGATTTAAAATGGATTGTAACACAATTTTATTCCTCTGATTTTAGAATTAATGCATAAGTGATATGATTTTTATTATAAGGGATTTTTTATAGTCCTGTCATAAGTATTGAGTCTATTTTAAAGCTGGCATCTAGTTTATGAGTCTATGAAATGAATTCACATAATTATTGAATGTTGATAATTCGAGGCGATTTGCACTGTAACACTTCAGTGTCTTGTACACAGAGATGTAAATTTGGACAAGACTTAAGGCAGGGAGAAGTTGATAACATTTGGAAGCCTCTGGGGATGTAAATCAAGGGACTTGATGAGTTCACACCATTTGCCAGTGTCTAAATACTCTATGAAAATGCTTCACAGCAGCGCCTGGGTGCTTCACAAGACACCCTGCTGATTTAATTGAAATTTCTTTGATTTCTTCAAAATTTTACTGTAAAGGATAACAATTCCGTCACGTTGATATGTATTCAGATGCCAGCACTTAAGTAAAATTATGCCGGTTGTCTTGTGGGAGAACTTTTACTCAAAAAAAATATGATACTGTGAAATAAATCAAGCAAATCTTATATCACTGCTCATAATAAATTTGTAACTGCATCAACTTTATTGCATTCAGCGATAATTCAGAATGTGATGAGTTGGATTTAGGGTTATCACAGAAGATCAAAATTCATTGTTTTCTCTTGTGTCTTACAGTTGAGATTCAAAGCTTCAAATTTGCAAATGAATATTCTGAATGTATCTTTTTCTGCTGTGACTCCTAAGGAACACAGAAAATACTAGTTAATGGTGTTTTTATTGCAGTAAGAGTCTGTAAATACATATTGTTTTCAGGCTGGATATTGGACTAATGCCTTTCTCATACAATTCTTATATCTGTTTCTTAACTTTATAAGCCAATCACTAGTTCCTTACTATCCACCATCTGTTGGGGACAACAATTCATATAGAAAGTAAACAATTAGAGTGCATCTAAAACAATTCCTATTTAAATACAACCCCGTATTCCAAAATAAATCATAGAATCATAGAATCACCAGGTAGGAAGAGACCCACCGGATCATCGAGTCCAACCATTCAATACTTTCTCCTTGCTAAAACTGCTCAGTGGGTGGAAGGAATTTATTATTTATTTATTAGCATTGTTACTTTTGTTTAAAAATAGAAAAAAAAGGGCTTTCACTGTAATAATTTTTTAAATTGATGAATGACTTATTTTTTTCCATTTTAGCGTTATTATAAGCATCTTCCAGAAGATGTGAAAAAGCACAAGAAGTTAAAAGCTGAATTTTAAATATCCATTTCAAACATGTGGCTAGGCTGTGTTTCAGGTATTTCATTAAAAATGTATTGTCTGAGCTGTGAAACAGCATTACAGTAATTATGGAAAAGGTAATGGATTGATTGTAATTTACGCTTGAATACAGATTGAGCAGATGTAAATATTTGCACTTTAAGAAATTAAAATGTAGAAAGTTATGAAAATATTTTAATGTGCTTTAAAATTGAAAAAAACTTACCGAGTGTATTTTTCTTATTATTCTTATTTATCCTCATCCCTGAATGTCACAGTGCTTAGTTTTCTCATGTTGAATTTATTACTTCTCTGATCTGCACTAGAGGAGTATGTGATTTCGTATTAATTTTTAGAAGATAAAACGATTTTATTATTGCAATCCTTGAGAGTGTTTAGAGCTGCGGGAAAAGATAACCTACAAGANAAGACCTTTATCCAGTGGGAGGTGTCCCTGCCCATGGCAGGGGTGGAACTGGGTGATCTTTAAGGTCCCTTCCAACTCAAAATGTTCTATGATTCTGTGATTCCTCTGCTTTTAAATGTCACGTTATACCTGTGAGTGAGTCAAGGGTAAAACTCCCAGATTATGAAGTTTCTCAGTTTCTGGTCTCCTCCTTTCTTACAGATATCACAAAGTTTACAGAAAAAAACTTCTGGCACAAACTCAGAGAGAGCTTTTGACATTGAGATGCAAATCAAGAAAGGAAATAAATTTTGGAGCCTGTATGTTGGAATCAAATTTTAAATTGCTCATTCTAGTTTCTTTGTTCACTGAGAAGAGCTAGATCTTGAGGTGATGCATTTCCCTAGTGAATACAGATGATCTCTCATGTGTCTTGATTGGCTGGTTTCCCTCTAAACTGAGTATGTTAATATCTCTTTCAGATAGAAACCAGGGGAAGGTGTGAATGTGTTTTTGAGATTAGAATCATAGAATAACCAGGTTGGAAGAGACCTACCAGATCATCAAGTCCAACCGTTCCCATCAATCACTGAACCATGTCATGAACTTTTTTTCTTAATGTCCAGCCTGAACCTCCCCTGGCGGAGCTTGAGGCCATTCCCTCTCGTCCTGTCCCCTGTCCCTTGGCAGAAGAGCCCAGCTCCCTCCTCTCCACAACCTCCTCTCAGGGAGTTGTAGAGAGCAATGAGGTCTCCCCTCAGCCTCCTCTTCTCCAGGCTACACACCCCCAGCTCTCTCAGCCGTTCCTCATCAGGCCTGTTCTCCAGCCCCTTCACTAGCTTCGTTGTTTTTTCATTCATAGTAGACAGTTTGTTTTACTATTTTATCACAGCTGATCTTTTTGACTTAAAGGTTATCCACTGCAAGCAGCGCATCTGTTGCCGGAGAAGGAGATGTAAAATTATGCATCCCATAGTTTTGTATTTATAATAGCTGACACAGCACACCCAGGCTGCCCAGGGAAGTGTTTAAGTCCCCAGCCCTGGAGGTCTTTAAAAGGCAGGTAGATGAGGTGCTTAGGAATATGGTTTAGAAGTGGACAGGTACGGTTGGGCTTGATCCAAAAGGTCTTTTCCAATGTAACAATTCTATGATTCTTTGATTCTATGATTCTATGCAGCGCTGCATAAACTAGCTGATAAAAGGGGTATTTGGAAATACTGTTACTATCCTATAATTTGCTACTGACGTGAAACCCTGAAATCACCTTTGAGAAATGGAGACTCATGGTTTAAAACTCTCTTAGGAGTCCGCGTCCTCATTACCACCTGGGTTTAGGGATCCAGATCTTCACAAAACAAGAGGAAAGGGGTGTGTATGGAAGCCAGAAGTAATTTTCATAAACTATTTAGCCATCAGGACTTACCTGCAAAACAGGAGGCCTGAGATCTTTATCTTTTCTTAGCTTGATGGATTTCAAACCCGCAGCGTGTATTTCAGTGACCTGAGATGAGGCCGTAGACTATTTGAGCCTGAGACTCTTCTTCACCCCACCTTGTTATCGCTGCATAATTGTAGAGGGAGCTCAGTACTATTTAAAAATGATTGTTTTCCTTTAACGTTGTCAGTCAAGGTTTGATTTTCATGCTGGATTTATCTCATAAATTTTATACTTTATAGGCTAATGTAACTGTACATGAACGTAGTTATTCTCTAAATGTTACTGAGATATTGCATTCATTGTTCCGACAGCAAGAATGATGTGGAGAGTATCTGTCATGTAATAAAAATCACGTTTGTTTCTATCAGCGTTGTAATTTTATTGGCTGTTCTGCTGTTCAAGATTTAAGATGAATGCCATCTGTGCTGCCCTTATTATTTTATAGGCTTTTATTATGCTCCTTTTTGGTTGTGCCTAAATTCACAGCTACGTCCTTTAAAATCTCTCTTCCTGTGAAAGAGGATATTATGAAAATAAAAATATACTTTCATGACTGAAATTCCTTTCTATTTTACCTTCAGTGGGATTTTTATACCCATCAGTTTTTACGTTGTGCATTTTCCTCTTTCTTATTTTATTTTCTCTCTTGTTTTCCGCTGCTAATATGACTGATATGTTATAAGTGACAACTCCATACGTGTTAATCATAGAATCATAGAATAGTTTGGGTTGGAAGGGACCTCTAAGCCCATCCAGTTCCACCCTTGCCATGGGCAGGGACACCTCCCACTGTACCAGGCTACCCAAGATCATTTCCAACAGATTTTTTCTATAAATTCATGATATCTGTAAGAAAGAAGGACACTGGGAATCTAGAAACTTCATAATCAAGGTCTTTTACCCTTGACTTGCTCGCTAGTCTAACGAGAAATATAAAAGAGTAAGAATCACCTTTTCCCCTAGTTTGAAACACACTCAAGGAATGCAAGAATAACATCTTCTTGTCTTCCAAAAAGTAATATTAAAACTATCGTTCTAAATATTAATTAATAAATTAAATATAAATGATTTATAAATTAATTATAAATTAATAAATCATGCTCTCCTCTAGTGCAGATCAGAGAAGTAATAAATTCAACATGAGAAAACTAAGCACTGTGGTGACTGGGGATGAGGATAAATAAAATTTAGAACATAAATATAATATGAAAAGTACACTCGGTTAGATTTTTTGGCATTCAAAGCACATACATATATGTAAAAATGGAGAATAAGCAGGTAAATATGCTGCGTAATCTGTACGTTAATTTCATTTTAAAAGGTGTGATGATGAGTTGTTAGTGGCTTGTTCTTTGAAATCGTAAGAGCAGTTATGATCACATAATGCATTGCGATATTGCATTTTTAAGTATTAAAATAACTTAAGAAACTAAAGTGAAAGGAATTATGGCTGTAATAAATCTGAACATTGGTATATAGAATCACAGAATCACCAGGTTGGAAGAGACCCACCGGATCATCGAGTCCAAACATTCCCACCAATCTCTAAACCATGTCCCTCAGCACCTCATCCACCTGCACCTTAAACCCCAACAGGGAAGGTGACTCAACCCCCTCCCTGGGCAGCCTCTGACAGTGCCCAATGGTCCTTTCTGAGAAATTTTTTTTCCTAATGACTAGCCTAAACCTCCCCTGGTGGAGCTTGAGGCCATTCCCTCTCATCCTGTCCCCTGTCACTTGGGAGAAGAGCCCAGCTCCCTCCTCTCCACAACCTCCCCTCAGGTAGTTGTAGCAAGCAATGAGGTCTCCCCTCAGCCTCCTCTTCTCCATTCACATTTGGAAACAATTCATTTTGGTGTAATTATTGATATTGCAAAACTCTTTAGTCTCCATTTTGACATTCTCTGTTTGTGTTTCACTACTCAGGAAAGCCAAGCAACAACGATTCCTCCAGGAAAGTCCATTAGAAATGCAAAAGCAGCAAATGAAAAATCAAACAATTTTTTTTTTATGGAATAAGCAAGAAGGGAACTGCTAGGAGGACTTCAGATCCAGCATAAGGAACAATTTCTTCACAATGAGGGTGGTGAGACACTGGCCCAGGTTTCCCAGGGAAGCTGTGGCTGCTCCATCCCTGGAGGGGTTCAAGGCCAGGTTGGATGGGGCTTGGGCACCTGATCCAGTGGGAGGTGTCCCTGCCCATGGCGGGGGAGCTGGAACTGGATGGGCTTTAAGGTCCCTTCCAACCCAAACTATTCCATGATTCTATCCTATGATTTACATCTGTGACCTTTGTTTATATTTGGAGAGATAGTAGATGGCTTCTATATTTCTTTTCTTTTTTTTTCCCCCAAACATCTGTTTAAATATGCACGTCTCTTCCAGTTTCAGCATGGATGAAACGGAGATTGCTGAAGGGCAATGAACTATCACCGCCTCTGATATCTCTCGCTCAATTCACCTGTCAGGTCAAACCTGTTTTGACAGCAAAATCTCTATTTTTGTATTTTCAGGGGAATTCAAAGCTTGGGAAAGGTGCCAGACTGACAGCACAGAAAGATGAACTCACGTTTATTCACAGAACAGATGCAGCTCATGAAATAGCATTGGGATTGAAAATTTTACTGGTAAATTCACACCGGCTTTAGCAATTTACATTCGCTCCATAATGAGCTGCAGGTCATAGATGTAAAAAACAACACAGTAATCACAGTTGACCAGGGAAGCTGTGGCTGCCCCATCCCTAGAGGGGTTCAAGGCCAGGTTGGATGGGGCTTGGGCACCTGATCCAGTGGGAGGTGTCCCTGCCCATGGCAGAGGCTGGAATTAGATGATCTTTAAGGTCCCTTCCAATCCAAATTATTCCATGATTCTATCTTATGATTCTATGATTCTATGAAAAAGAGCCAAAGACATTAAAGCAATTCAGAAATGGAAATTAAAACCCCAAGAGACAAAGAGTCAAAAATAGAAACAAGCAAAAAACAAAATAAAGAATGTTAAGTAAGCATAGTAGGTTATGATAAATATTAGTGCGAAAATGTGTGTTCATTTTTGGAGTGTACTTGTTATACCAAATCCTGATGCTAATTTTTCTTCAGTATAAGGTAAACAGCTGTGGGGCTGTATCAATATTTTCCTTTGCTCGGAGAACCAATATGCATAAGTTCAGTCTTTCAAGAGAGCTGTTTTGCATTGCTAGAATGTTACTCCTTTACCTCTAATGACGCTTTCCTCGGATTGTGTTTAGTTGTGTAGTTTCCATATTTTTATTTTATTAATTTCATTAAGATTTCCTGTACTTTTCTGTAAGTGTTGCAGCATTGTTCTCAAACAAATCCTTCTAGTTTATTTTAATTTCTCTGCCTCTTATCCTTTTTATGCACTGCGTTCAATCAACGTTTGTGTGTAAACCCTTTTTATCAAATCCAACATATTTGCTTTTTTTCTTTGAGAAGGAAAACTTCTGTATTTTTACAGATAAGGGTTTAGAGGAATGTTGAAAGGGAAATTAACCATTTGGACACCGGATGAAAGTCCATTGCTCATCGCCCTCTGCTAGTTAAAATGAAGTTGTGATGATTACGTATTAAAAATGAACATGAAAAATATGAACTGAATGTGGTCCAGCATCCTTAGTCTGCGTGCCAGAATAGTAAGAAGGGACAGTTAATTATGTTAAAATCCTTTAAAAAATATACATATACTGGAAAAAAATTGTCTAGATTTCTATTTGTGAAGATATTACAAAGTCAAAAGTGTTTGCTTAATTTCCTGTAAATTTAAAAAACATCAAACCCCAGCACTCTAATGCTTTACTTCGTTAAAGTAAATGTTTTTCTCAATAATCTTGTGATAAGGTAAATGTTAGACTTTTCAGTTTAGTGGAATAACATTATAATTGTTTTAACGTTATAACTGTGATACTTCTGCTCCCTACGGTTGTTCTAACTCACTTTCATACATGAACAGTAATTTTGATTTGGCTAAATTATTTACGAGAGTCGAACGTCTTTGCAAATACAAAATGAGCATAATTCATTATTTCACTCTCTGAAGCCAAATCTTCCAGCTCTTAATTAGCAAAAACCTTACTCAAGTTTGTACCTGTCCCTGAAGTAAAAAAAAAAAGAATTTTGACTTGAGAAACGTCTTCATATCAGAACTGCTCTTCTTAATACACACATCTATACTTCTTTGTATATATTTCGATTCATAAATTAACTAATTAGTATTTAATTCCTTGTATTCTGAATATAAGGTGAAATTAAGGAAAGATGTTACATTGAAATTAATGATAAAAGTCAGAATGAAACTGGAATAAGGGAAGTTTTAGTGACTGTTACACAAACTCTGTAAATTAAGAAGAGCTGATTTGATTTTAATCTATTTTTTACATATTTTTTACCAATCTATATTTTTTACCTATTTATCAATAGGTTCCAGCTATGAATACACAAGCTTAAGTTACAGCAGGTACCAGCAGCACCATGACTGAGGTTTGGTTTCCTTGAATTTTAAGTGAGAATTTAATTTTAAATGTAAGCTAGATTTTTGGATGTAAAACATCTTGCGCATGTTTCTGAACATGAAACCAGTTAATCTAGTTTTGATTAAGGGATGAAGTGGAGACTTGCATTACCTAGTTTTATTCTGTTTGGTTCTGATGTGCCTGAAATTTTACTGAACCATTTACCTCGGGCCATCTGTATTATTCAAAGACAGTGAGAATCCTGTAGGATTCAGTAATCAGATTTCTGTCATTGTATGGAATTGCTGGATCATCGAATAAGTCTTAACTGAAAATTATCTCCTTTTGACTTAATTGTGGATACAAACATCACTCCCTTTTGTTTTAGGAACAAAAATTAACATGCAGCACAACCACATGTTATTTTTCTTCTGAATACCTATGAAAGCAATAGAAACAAGTTTATTTATGTAAGCCCTTTTGCCTGAATGTGTTTCTTTTCATTCTACCTCAAGGAGTCCCTGGCCTTTAACAAACTTGACTTAGACTTGATTCATTCTTTAACGGTGTTGTAAGAGAAAAGGCAGCTCTTAGGGTCCATGTGACCAGTTCCCTGGCAAAAATCCTGGCTTCACTCAAATTAATGTGTGTGCTTTATCACTGGCTGCAGTAAGAGTAATAAAATTATACTATACTTATGTTTTATGAGATAATAATAGAATCATAGAATCTATGATTCTATGAAATGGTTTGGGTTGGAAGGGACCTTAAAGATCATCCAGTTCCAACCCCTCTGCCATAGGCAGGGACATAATATACACTTACTCGATATGCATCTCACCAGTTTGGCTATAAGGGTGATGAATCATAGAATCATAGAACAATCAGGTTGGAAGAGACCCACGGGATCATCGAGTCCAACAATTCCCATCAAACACTAAACCACGTCCCTCAGCACCTCGTCCACCTGTGCCTTAAACACCTCCAGGGAAGGTGAATCAACCACCTCCCTGGGCAGCCTCTGCCAGTGCCTAACGACCCTTTCTGTGAAGATTTTTTTCCTTCTGTTGAGCCTGAACCTTCCCTGGCAGAGCTTGAGGCCATTCCCTCTC
>WAAB01003768.1:0-14666 GCA_013389865.1 Piaya cayana
GGCTCTTTGCAGAGCATTCACAGTCAGGAGGGCAAGAGGCAAAGATGTACCCAAAGATGTAAAGGGATACAGGAACGTGGATGGGAAGTGCAGTCACCGCTATCAGACCGTGCTGTCCCCTTATCTCCTGCTGCCTTTCCTCCTGTCACAAGTGTGACTCCTTCTCCCATCTACTGTACGGTGACACAGTTTAGACAATCTACCCTTGCACAAGGTTCAAAGTGAGCAGCTACAGCTTCATCTCATGTGCCTTGCTGTTCAGCCACATGCATTTACATTATTGTCTCATAGGCCCTTCTTGCCTTTTGTCCTCATTTTGCTCTTTTGAACTCTTTCCGACCTCTTATGAGGCTTATCTCTTTCTCACGTCAACTCCTGATTTGCTCTGGGAAGTCTGTTTCTGTAATGGCAGATGCTGGATAAGGCAGTGAAGGGTGGTATAATATTGTGTAAGCACATGTGGAAATAAAAACTTTGAATGAAATAAGCAGAATTCAGGTGTTTGCAATTTCCCTTTTTGGCTAACTCTAAAGAAATCTTTGGCCTCTTTTGGAGAAAACAAGAGGAGGTTCTTGTTTTCTTTGGTTTGTTATATTTGATATATTGAAAATGATTTTAAAATCACCTCCAAAGGGCTTTGTTGCCCAAAAGGCTTGGATCAAAGCCTTTTTGCAGAGTAATTCCTTCAAGACTCAGATTAATGCTATTTACAAGATGGTTAACGATTAAAGGACAAGTTTAGCTTTAAGCTCTCTGGTCATTAATGCCACATGACTTCAGTTCGCTCCAACAGTTTGACCACCCTGTAATGCTAGTTTTATCTTCCATTGCTGTAGCCTAGCTGGATAAATAAATAAAAAAAAGCCATGGGAGATAGCAGCAGTGCTTCTGGTTGCTTTCTCTAGGAGAGAGCCAAAACTTGTGACACGTCTTATATTACTACATGCTAAAAGGTAAAATCAGGACTTGCCTGATCACAGTTGGTCATCTTCCCCTCTAAAAGGACCAGTCACCCACGAGGGTCTTTGCAGTGCCTTTATTTAACCCAGGGGACACCGGTATTTCCCACCATGTGACTTTTAAAGAAAAATCAGCCCCCATAAAGTTGTGCTCTGTACAAACGGAGAGAAAAAATTGCTGAAGACTGGACTTTCCCCCAGGCCTCTTCAGGCCTTCAAGTGCTGGTATGTCATGCCCTGATCTTCTGCACTGATCCAAATTTATATTGTGTTGAACTTTACTTGTGTGTTTAAACTATGGGATGTGTCATCTACCCTACCACAGTGTCTGTTTTAAGGAGGTGAAGACATGCCAGGTAGGGAACAGCATTTCCTGAGAGAGGGATTAGGATTAGGATGGAGGTTTATTTTTGAAGTGAATGTTACATGGATGGCGAAGCAGAGCAGATGCGTAATCCTGCCTGACTGGAAGGGAAGGATGAGAAATGTGAACTTGATGCAGAAATTAAGCGGGGGCCAAAAGAATCAGAAGAAAATGGACAGTATCTATCATCTGCTGTGTTTTGAGTGGAGAAGTATGGGGGAAGGGCCAGGAAGGGTGGTTGGAGCTCACATTTTTTGTTCTGATGTGTAAGAGTTATGTGTCTGCTGTAGAGCTATTTATATATTTTAGGGTGTGATTCTGAACTTTACTGATATTTGCTCCAGAGTGGGATGAATTGTGTCCTAAAGCGGCCTATGGTATGGCCCTAAGGGATACATATGTTTGCACTCTCTGGTGGGATTCCAAGACCTCCCTTTTCATACTTACAGTGTTGGTGTCCTCACGTGATTCTGAAGTCTAAGCTCCTAAACGGAGATCTAGGGCAGCTTTCAGCTGCGTAGACATAGATGTCTGATGTCATCTTAGACACTATGATATATCCTTTCTGGTCTTCAGCTGCTGCTGTAGAAGAGCAGATGTCCTCTGTGTTCTTGTGTCATACCTACCAGTATTGGGTGAATGCTTTAGATACTCTTGGGCACTGCAAATTGTTTGATAGGAATGGTTGGACTCGATGATCCGGTGGGCGTCTTCCAACCTGGTGATTCCATGATTCTATGAAATGCTTCTAGACCCAGATGTTTAAGTGACTCTATCCTGCTCTTTTTCAGCATATTCAATAGGATCCAGGAAGCTAACTCCACACATAAATATCTAGGGTCACTTGAGCTGTATCATATGGGGTTTCAAGGTGCCTCTCCAGCTGCCCCTGACCTCCCACAAGTGCCGTGTCACATCTGGAAGTCCTTTGCAGGTGTTTCAGGCACGCACATGTGTCCAAAAGGGCACTAGATGCATCTGTGATATTGAAACAACCAAATGAATTGAGCTCCTGAATCTGACCCCAGCCAACCCCATATGTCAGAGAACACCAAAAGTAGCACTATTGTGTCTGCTTGGAGAAACTGATTAGCTGGATGTGGATGTGTCAGAACTCAAAGCAGTGAGGAATAGTTAGTAAGAGCAAAAAAAAAAAAAAGAAGGGCAAGAAAGGAGTGGTTTGGCAGGAAAACAAAGAGGTCTCTCCGCTTGTCCTGTGGTTCCTGCCTCATTTGACTTGTTTCCTGTTTCAAGCACTGGTGCTGGTAGCACTGTGGACCCTGCAGAAAACTGAGTGGTTTGAGCATATGTTTTGCATTGCAATTACAAGCTTCCTTCCTACTAGTCTAAGAAAAAGAAAAGGTCAAAAGGGGATACAGTGCAGCAAACACCATCAGTGCATGGACACCTTCCCCACTTACTAAGGGGTCGTCCTCTCTACTTCATGGTTCTGTAAAACTCTGGAGGGCTGCACTGAAGTATAAGTTATAGATGCAATCCTTAAAGACAGAGAAGTTATGCAATGGCTGTAGTTTGAAGGCTGTGAATTAAGGCCCACTGGGCAGAAAAAAATGTAATCTCAGGCTTGAAGGAGACAGAAATGTGAAGCAGAGGTGAGTTTGGGGAAGTTTACAGTTCCTGTCTCTGACAGGCATTATGTAGAGTCAAAATTAAACATGTATCATACCTCTTTGAGAACATGGACGTGAAGACCCCAGCACAGTTTGTAGGACTTGGTGCTGGTGAGGCTTGGTGCCTTACTTTTGCACCTACCAATTCCGGGTGGATAGCCCAAAGGTGTTTAGGGTTGGAGGTGGCAATTGTCTCACTCCTCTTCAGGACCTTGATTCATGTGATCAAACTTGCCCCAGGTACAAGTCATCCATGTGGAGCTGGTAGATGTGACCAAGGATGTACAACACAACAAAACTGCCTTTGGGATTGGTGGTCAGAGGCCAGACAGATTGTGTTAATTGATACTGGGTACCAACTTCTTCAAGAGATTTCAATATCATAAGGGTGGTAGAGTGGAAATCAAGGGGTTAGATCCACAGATAACAGCATGTGCGACCTCCATTAGAACTCAGTCACCAATAGGTCTTTATGAAGGCTTTATCTGACTTGCCTTCACCCTGGGAGAATCATGTAGAATCATATAGAATAACCAGGTTGGAAAAGACCTGCTGGACCATCGAGTCCAACCATTCCTATCAAACACTAAACCACGCCCCTCAGCACCTGGTCCACCCATCCCTTAAACCCCTCCAGGGAAGGTGACTCAACCACTTCCCTGGGCAGCCTGTTCCAGTGCCCAGTGACTTCCAGGTAAAGCTGAGCTATTACTAACCTGCCCTGAAAGCCAGTACTAAAGAAGGCTGGCAGGTGAGAAATGCAGTGTGAAAAGACAGCCCCTGCTCTGAATTCCTGTGCATGAGGCTTGAACATCGGCTTTGAAGAATGAGGATCCTGACCTCTCTCTCAAGCACTCTGTGAATTTTAAAAAAAGAAAGCAAGCTGCAGCCAGAACTTAATAAAATACCCTTTATTTCCCTCTTCCCTACCCCTTAGCTAAATTGCTTTCCTTATTCACTTCAGTTTTCCCAGACTTTTCTGTACTACAGCTGAGAGTCCTTTTTATATTGACTTGTTTCCACTGACAGTACCTTGCTTCCAGTAAAATCACAGCACATTCCTTTTGTTTTCAGACTCATAGACAATCGCATTTATCTGTTCACTGCCCTTCAATAGCAGACAGCTTCTAATGGAATTTTGTACGAGTACCGTACCCCCTACCTACTAATTGAAATTCAGAGCACAGAGTCACATCAGTGCAGTGTGGTGGTGAAGAATATCAATGCACGAAACCAGGAAGGGGAAAGGGCAAAGAGAACTTTCAGATTTTCAGAGCCTTGCAGCAAATGCAACTGGGACTTCCCTGTGGGACAAAGCAGTGTAACATGGTTATGTGCTCCAGACCTTCCTCTGAGTGTCCAAAAATACTGAGACCGACATCCATCCCCCAGTAAGTTCAAGAGTGAAGCTGTGGTTAGGGGCTTAGATAAACTGAACATTGGAAACTTCACTGCTTTTCAGTCTAGAGTTACAGGGAAAAGGGCAGCCTTCAACCTCCACTATCTCCTGTGCTGGATCTGAGAATCAGAGGCTGGGATGTACCGTTTCACCTCATGGTTAGAGACCTGGATTGATGGTCAAGAGAACTGGGCTTTCCTCCCAGCTATGCCTTCTGGATGACCACAGGCATCTCAGCTCACCTCTCTAATGTGCCTTCCTCATCCTTGGAATAGCTTGTTTTCCTTTGAAAATTCATTGGCAGTGCTGCTGAAAAACAGTCACAAGAACAGATGAGCTCATCTATTTTATTTTTTTTAATAGTAAAACCCATATAAGAAAGAACATGAAAAATTCTTAAGACCCAGCAGGGAAGGGTACACTGGATGGCTGGGGTTTAGTTCAGAGGTTAGGGAGACACAACTGGAAACCTGCTGGGAAACTGTGGCGTGAAAAAAATGACACAATGCTTATGCTCAGTCAATTGAATCCTGTCCCTGCATAATTTTAGGCATCAGGGTCTCCAGTACACCTTATTATTGTGATGCCCTAGAAAACAGATGCCTGTTTGGAAATCATCTCTAAGAACACAAACTGGTCTGCAGTTTAGGGGCTGGGATTAGCATGGAATCAGACCTCTACTCTGGTACATGCATCCCTTAGGAGACCAGGCCAACCAGTTGACCTCAGTGGGTCTTGCCTTGAAAGCTTGGCTTGAAGAGATGGGTCTTCCTGGGTCAGATAGCCCAGACACTGGCTTCTGTAGTCAAACTTAGTTTCTGCCTCTTTCAGCAAGGAAGGTTGAGCTTAGGGAGATCTTCCTGTAGGTTTTGGGGCAAATTGCTTCATCTCACTCTACCTCAGAAGGGGACAGCAATACTTCGCTCTTTCCACCTCTTGCCTGCTAGGAGATAAAAGTTCTTGATAAGAGGAACTCTCTCTCAGACATACAATTTGGGCTGTACTTAGCATAACTTTCTTGCATACCCTGAAGTCAACTCTGCTTGTAGAATCATAGAATCATAGAATCACCAGGTTGGAAGAGACCCATCGGATCATCGAGTCCAACCATTCCCATCAAACACTAAACCATGTCCCTCAGGACCTCGTCTACTCATGCCTTAAACACCTCCAGGGAAGGTGTATCAACCACCTCCCTGGGCAGCATGTTCCAATGCCTAATGACCCTTTNCACCAGCCTTGTACACACAGGGCAACCTTGCTGTTACTGAAAAGGAATATTTTTTTAACAGCTTTGTTTATTTTTTTTCTGGAAAAAGGGACTGTCTCTTGCAATATTTGCAGATAGCCCTTGCTAAAAGGAGATCTGATCTCAGGCATGGCCTACAAACAGAGCTATGATTCCAGTGGCTATAACAATAATAAACATGGCAGTAAGCATGCCCAATATAGCACTTGGCACTGCTGTTCCTCTTCAAAGATCCATTCCTGTGACTGCCATTCTTTGCATGCTCCCAAATACTGGCATTTAGAAACGACAGTAGCTTCCAACAACAACTTTTGTCCAGGAGAGATTATTTCCAGTAGACTGCACTGCAAACTGTGATCCTGCACTTCATCCCTCCAAGGTAGAGATGGGGACAGCGTGTGACTAATGCCTTTCATGTGATCCTGAAAAGACAATGCATCATTGGTCCAGGCTTCAGCTCTGCACACTAATTTCACCTTATAACTTCCCTTTGTCTACCAAATGAATTCCACCCTCACCACTTTCCTCTATTGGCTTTAGAAGTTCTCCAAAAGTCTTCTTTCCCCATTTTTCTTGCAGTCTTTTCCTCAAAATCCTTCCTCACTCCACCTTTTGCACCCTCCAAAAAGCCTGGCCAAGGAAGAAATGCATTTTGCATGAAAGATGTGTCTTGTGCTCCCAGGTGTGGAGACTTCTGCATGGAAGGCTGTGTTCCACCTAGTCAAAACTAGAACTATGGACTCAGAGGAATGCTATTGTTTTCTTCCCAAAGAAATTCAAAACAAATTGAAATATTAGAACTTGCCAGACTAGCTATCCATCCCCTAGAACATGTATCTGTAAAGACCTCATTTTGATATTTCTAGTCCAAAGGAAATATTTTCAAATTCCTGCACTTAATAGATTTTCTAGGTTTTGTTTTTGGTGTTTTGTATTTGTTTGGGGTTTTTTTTGGAGGGAGTGTTGGTGTTTCTCCCTATGAATTAGCCTGAATATCTCCAAGCTGTCACCATCTGTTTTCTGGTTTATTTGTACTAGTCTCCTGTCTACCCTTGGCCAGGCAGTGCACTCACTTCTTTTACTGGATGAACATAGCATGATGGGAACTCAGGTCCAGGTCGTACCATGGAAAATGTTGTTGCCTCAGAGCAGAAACAAAAAGCCTAGGAGTCTGGAAAGCACTTTTATGAAGTCCCTGTGTAATGAAAATAAGCAGAGTATGAGGTCAGTGTGACCCAAGCAAAATGATTCCTTTCTGCTTAACAAAACAAAACAAACAGATTCAGACGAATTTCAGCAGAAATGAAATTGGTTGTTTTCATTCTCCCCAAGGGGAAAAAAGTAAAACTCGGTTTGTATACACATGCAGATTCACAGATAAATTATAGAAATCTTCAGTTATACAAAACCTGCCTTTCCTAGGGATCCAGTGCACGGGAAAGGGGAGACAACCCTCAAGTCAATGGAGTGATGGGACAATGGGACTGCTGAGACATGTTTGATTTCATAACATCTCAAGAGAAATTAATGAAAGTTACAGAGACATTTCAGGAGAACCTCTTTATTTAGCAAGAAGAGCAGATTGTCAGATTCACTTGCATCCTGGAAGGCAATGAGGAGAGATATAATGGCATCGACAACATCCTAGGTGGACAGGAACATGGCAGTTCTGGGAACAACAGTAAGAAGGAAGACAGGAGTCAAAGAGAAGATGCTGGAGGAAGAAAAGGGAGGAGATGAACCCAAAGACAACGTTACTCCCTGAATTTGTTCAGATAGAAGATTTTACTGGAGACATAAGGAGGGGTAGACAATGCTTTCCTCTCTGAGCTATGACTGTCTCATGACAACAGCATGATGTGATTGAATAAACTGTGGAGATGCACTTGCACAGCCTTCTGACAGATCTGGGGGGCCTTCGTACGATGTGCAGCAGCTACCCTCTTCAGCACCATCCAGCCCTGCTGCCTCAAGTTTCTCAGTTGCCCAGGTATGCTCAGCAGCTGTTTGCTGGAAAACATCCTGTCGGGATTTAGACCTAAGAATGCTGCTGTTGAGGGAAACCCACATCTCAGTCTAGACCCATAGACCCCATGCCCAAGGACAGGAGCTGCCCTGGCTACACTCAAATAAATACCCAGAAGAAGTTGTGCCTGAAAAAACCCTCCCACAGCCTGGAGTCACCTGCATCAGGCTGGATGGAGGTAACTCATGTCCTCCCAGGAGTCACACCCATGAATTGTCTTTGGTGTTACAGTGCTGGACTTCCATGACCTTGCTGTGAGGCAAAAGGAAAGATCAATACTATATCAGCCATGACCAATACACTTGTGACTATCAGCATTTATAGTTTTCTTTATCAATCTGTCTAAGCATTTCCCAGTACCTAAAACTAATGAGCAGGTTCTGGGCACAGTCATAGAATCATAGAATCACCAAGTTGGAAAAGACTCGCTGGATCATCAAGTCCAACAATTCCTATCAAACACTAAACCATGCCCCTCAATGCATGTAATAATTGCTGTAATAATCCTATCTCTTGCTTCCTTCATTCAAGGAAAGGGAATTATTTCTTCGATGTGATTACAACTAATAACTTGGATGACAGGTTGAATGGGTCAGGCCTGGGCACATCTTTGCACATCAGCATGAAGAGACAGATGACCCAGTTAACAATGTTAGAAGGTGTGGGCTTGGCAGCCCCCTTTGGTGTGCTGTTTATAAATAGTCACAGACAGCTTTGTAGGCCAGAGAGGAGAATCGTGATAATCTCATCTGGCCTTCACGCCTATCAGAAGCCAAGTGATTTCACCCTGTATTTTTCAGTACTGCAGCAAGGTCTTTGGGTCAGCTCTCCCTCATTCTCCTTGTAGCTGAACCTATGCCCTAGAAGAAGATATATCTTGTTTTGTTTTCCCTGGGCACAAAAAGACCAGGGAAGTGATTGAAAGATAGTCCCTGGCCTGTAACCTGGTATGCTCCCCTTCCCAGGAGATGAGAAGGCATTCTGGACCATAAAAACTGCTTTGAAAAAAAGGAAGTAAAGGGACAAAGCTTTGCTTTTCCTTCTCTAGCAATCCTGCTGCATCCAAGTAGTACATGTCCTTACCCAACACAAGGGATCTCCACTGAAAAGCCGATGCTGAAGGCACCTGACCTGTTGGTTGCACTCAACATGGGAAGGATGTTTTCCTACATGCTGTCCTTGGTAAGAGAGCCTCAGAGACCGTGGGGAGCTGGCTGGAGGCAAGGGCAGACTGGACCTGCCTTCCAAAATCTGCAGAGCTATGGGGAACCAACAGATCGGTGCTTGAAACCCATCCAACCTCCTCCCAGCCTGCANGGAGTGAAATTTTGTGGAAATTACACATGAAACTAGGGGGATAACATTTAATTGACTTCTCTTCTTACATGACAGCATTTGGGCAGCTAAGCTGCACTCTTGATGTTTCCTGTTCAAACGTCACTTCCATGCTGACCACACACAGTTCCCCTTGTAATCCCTGGAAAACATCAGGCACGTGAAAGTGCGATTCATTTGCTCTATTTACATCAGGACACAGGGCTTGTTTTTTTTTGCATTGCAATGNCTGCAATCCCCAGGAGTGAAATTTTTGGAAATTACACATGAAACTAGGGGGATAACATTTAATTGACTTCTCTTCTTACATGACAGCATTTGGGCAGCTAAGCTGCACTCTTGATGTTTCCTGTTCAAACGTCACTTCCATGCTGACCACACACAGTTCCCCTTGTAATCCCTGGAAAACATCAGGCACGTGAAAGTGCGATTCATTTGCTCTATTTACATCAGGACACAGGGCTTGTTTTTTTTTGCATTGCAATGGAAATGAGTAACTTAGATGCTGATAGATGCTGTATATATTTGATCTTCTGTGTCCCATCCCTACACCTTAAATCAAGCCAGATGTTTTCCTACAAAGCGGTCCAATTCAATCATGAAAGCAGAGAGGAGTCACTAGCAGGCTCATGAGATGGTCATGATGACCCCTCTTGGGTTCCAACATTTGTGCCTGTGAATAATCACTGCTAAGTGGCAAACCCAAAGTTTTCATGAGATTCAGAGAGGTTTTCTTATCTCACATCTCAAAATCTAGCCATTGTCATGTGTTGCGTCCATTCTAATTTGAAGTTAGACTTGGTAGTTGCTGAGCTGAGTGATACACACCAATAGCAGCAACATTTCCTCCTCATTTGTACCTGCCATGTCAGAGAGTGACTACAGATTTTTACAGGGAGGGGAGTAAATCTTAAGATATTTGGCTTTTTTTGCATGCATATATTTTATTTTACACCTGCTGCCAGCTTTTCTACACTGAAAAGTCCTTTAAAAAACCTCTTCTTCTTGTCTTACATGTGCTGCGGGGTGTCTGATGATGCTGACAGTGTCTAGAATCATGATCAGTGTAGGATCCAGCAAAGGATGCTGAATTTATCTGCCCCTGGCATGATATCCTCGATCTGAGAGTTCCTGATACTGTATGCTTTAGTGTATAATGAAAAAAAACCCCTTGTCATCTGCTTTCCCCACTTCTCCCCTTCTGCCCCCTTTCCCTGGCCACTTTAGATGGGTTCAGGTCCCACACTCTGCCATGAGTTGTGACCATGCAAAAAGATCAACTTCATTGTTTTTCATTCCTCCAGTAAAATGCAGCAATTTAAATTGCAACCAAGAAATCCAACCATACCCTGGGCTGCATCAAAACTGCTGTGTGACCAGCACGTCTAGCAAGATGATTCTGCCCCTCTGCTCTTGTGAGACCTCACCTGGAGTCCTGTGTTCAGTTCTGGAGTCCTTAGCACACAAAAGAAATGTCCAGAGAGGAACAAATACAGAGGAGGGCAACAAAGATGATCCAAAGGCTGGAGCATGTCCCCTATAAAGACAGACTGAGAGGTTTGGGGCTGTTCATCCTCATCCATCCCCTGATCTAGTGGGATGTCCCTGCCCATGGGTCAGGTTCCCTTCCAGCCATAACTATTCTATGAGAGCCTAGAGGACAGAAGGCTCTGGGGAGAACTTTCTAGGCCTTCTAGTACCTAAAGGGGACTTTCAGGAATGATGAGGAGGGGCTCTTTATCAGGGAGTGCAGGGATAGGAAAAGGGGTAACAGTTTTAGGCTGAAAGAGGGGGGATTTATGTTAGATATTAGGAAGAAATATTTTACTGTGAGGGTGGTGAGGTACCAGAACATGTTGCCCAGAGAAGTCATGGATGCTCCATCCCTGGAGGTGTTCAAAACCAGGTTGGATGGGGCTCTGAGCAACTTGATTCAGTGGAAGGTGTCCCTGCCTGTGGCAGGGGGGTTGGAACTGGATGATCTAAGATCCCTTCTGACCAAAACCATTCTGTGATTCTATGAATTTATCCCAGCTCAAAACTTGTCCATCACTGCTGCAGACATGTTTCCAGTTACCACACGCTATGATTTTCAGTAATTTTTGTGTTTTCAGGTTGTTTTTTTCGCTTTTTATACAGCAGCCTTTTTAGGTGGGAATGGTTATTCCTTTGTGTAAGAAACAAATGTCAGGAAGAACAAAATCTAAAAGCTTTAGAGGTATCCAGGGGAACTACTTCCCTGGATTTTAGCAAGGAAACCTGGGAGCTCTTCTTGGTAGGTGCAAGTGCTGGAGGGCTGGTTTGCTGAGACTCAAAAAAGAATTAGAGCAAGTTTGGGATCAGTTAGAATGACAGGAAAGAAGATAATGATAGAAAAAATGATATTTGAAGAGGGAGATAAAAGAAACAAGATTGTTTCCTGCTAATTTTATTTTCCAGGCTGTTAAATCTTCATTTGAAATTTAACCTTTACTTTCAGAGGCAGCTGAGGAAATACATTTACACTTGAAAAACAGGCGTCTGCTCTCTGAGACAGACTTCTCCTTTGGGGTTGCCAAATCCCAACGCAGCCCTCAGCGCTGTCCTCATTTAACCTCTCCCAGAGCCAAAAAATATCCAAATAACTGGCTGCTTCATGTACTGGCCATTAACTTGGTTAGCAACAATCAGGCAAATTAATTCCAGTGCATTTGAATGAATGAAACCCTCCTGTGGTTGTCAGACAGCTGGTTAAGTTTTCCAGTTTACTGGAAAGAAAGCGAGAAAAGTAAATGAGTCAAACCCAAAGCCCTCTCCAAGCATGTGAGTGTAGCTGTCCTGGTTGTCCTCTGGGTGTAGAGGTGGAGGTCCCACAAACAAAGGGGACCTTGTTGCCCTTGAGGAACACACCCCAGCAGTATGTTCCCACCAGGCCAACCTTGCCAGTGCCAAGATGTCCCAGGACACACTGGGATTTCTGTGCTGTGCCCAGGAGCTCTCTCCTGAATGCCTCAGCCAATCACCAATCAGTTAGCACAGTGAGATGGGTCTTCTCGCCATATCAAGAATGCTGAGGGAAGAAGCTGCAGAAGCTACCTAATGCAAGGTGACTCCACTGGAGAAAAGCAGGCCAGGCTCTTCCATGGCATTTTAACAGAAATCCTAAATATTAACTGTGGTACAGGACCTTATGAATACAATAACACCGGTTGCTTCGTGCCAGTTGATAGTAGAAGCGTCTTACAGTAGGAGAGTTGGTGTCTGGTTTTTGAAGGTACAGTATGAAAGGCAGGCAGCTTGTGCCCACACCGCAACCCCAGTATCAGGCAGAAACAAGTTGGCTCCATGATTTCAAGCACACTGTTGGCAGACATGCTTCTTCACATCCCCTGATCCTAAAAAAAGGAATTAGAGGATGACTTTCCTTGAAAGCACTTGCAACCTGCTGATGAGCAAGGCTTTGCATAAGCTGATCTAAGTCTTCTTATCATTCAAGTATCAGTGCTAATACACACGCAATCATGACATGAGGTTTTCAGAAAACTGCTTATCAGCATGTGGTATCTCTTGGTACATACAACTGCTAAAAACCATTTTGGTTCTATCTAAAAGTTGTGCGGGGAGAGGGAAGACGAATGCAGGAATCCTTCAAAGGCTTACAGACAAGTGCTAGAGCAAATCCCTGTTAGCCCTCATCTGCTTGATATTATTTAAATAAATATATTTTTAATTTAAATATATATTTAATTTCAATGAATGAAACATCCAGAAAAACACATAGAGGTACATGGACATTTCTATATACATATGCATACATATGTATATAGACATATATACACACACACACATATATATTATCCCTACATATCATAGAACCATAGAAGCATAGAAGGCCAGGTTGGAAGGGACCTCAGGGACCATCTGGTCCAATCAGTTTAGGAGATACATAGTTTAAATGAGATGGTGCAGCACCCTGTCAAGCTGAGCCTTAAAATTCTCTAATGTAGAGGAATCTACCACTTATCAGAGATTATTCCAATGTTTAACTGTTCTCATGGTGAAAAATTTTCCTCTGGAATCCAACCTGAACCACTCCAGGAGCAACTTATACCCATTACCCCTTGTCTTTTCCATGTGACTCCTTCTAAAAAGGGAGTCTCCATCCTCTTGGCAGACACTATGTACCAGAACATGGCAATAAGGTCTCCCCAAAGACTTCTCTGAAGCCTGAATATATATGTTTGTGTGTGTATATGATAGTTTATGGGTAAATATGGTAATATATTTAACTTTTAATCTATCTGTAGGGACAGATTAATCTTTTAATGCCTAATGCAGTAGTTCTAGCTTTAATGCACTAGTTTTAGCTTTAATGCACTAGATTCCTAATGAAACTTGCGTTTGGTACAAGTGCCTTCTGCAGGCTGATGTCTGGTGTGACCCTAGGCAGCGTCAAGCAAGCCTCAAGAGCCTTTTTAAGAAAAAGGAGGCATCACAGTGAGACTTAAAATGAGGAACTGCTGCAGAGAAACATTGGCTCTACAGTTTTCAACAGATGCTGCTATATTAACAGCTTCCTCAGCAGAGGGTGGGCAAGTTCAGAATGACACGCGTGCACTCTTAGATGTCCTGGGGCAGAAAGAGCTACTTTAGGCATAATAAAATGAAAGGGAGAAGCTGATACCGAAACAGATATGGTGGAAGGCCTTTGGCACTGCTCCAGTGAAAATCCACGTGCAGTTTGGGTTTGAGATTATTCACAAGGACTGTGAATGTCACTGTGGCTGAGGCAAACAGGTACTGTTGTTACAAAGAAGCATGGATATGTTGGTGGTGGTGGCAGCTCCTCAAATGCCTCACCTTGAGCTGTGATTGTAGTGGCCAACTCTACCACACTTCCCCTTGGTGTTGCTTGGTTTGCTATCTGCTCAAAAGTCACCAACTGCATCTGGGGCTGAAGCTCTGGCACGGGTTGGCAGGTTGCTGTACCGATCCAATCTCTCTTTAGTGAAATGGAGCTGTGAAATGGCATGGTGCCATCTACAACAGATGGACACCAACATGTTACTGTCCATAATGGAGCCCCAGGTCCCTCCCAGGCGTGCTCTGCGGGAGCGTCAGGCTTTCTTTGGGATGTCAACTTCTGTCCATCCATTTGCTGGTCTAGTATTGACTGTTATACCAGTTCAGAATAAACTGTATTGTTTGTCCTCTTGAGAGCTAACACATAAACCCATAGCACTGTGGTAGAAGTTATAGCCTCAAGAGATGGTCTTCAAGGCTAAAGGTAGCTCTTTCTCTTCCCTCAGTTCAGCTCTGATTTGATTTCTTACTCTCATCTCAAATCATTCTGACTCATTGATATCATCACCTATAGCTGCGAGTCACCCTGGCTCACAGTTTCTGGAGGTACCAATGGCTTGGAGAAAAGAATCATCATGCTTTAAATTTTGATTGGCTCTGAGCTGGTCAGGCAGTTGTACTAGGTTATCAGTCTAGGTTCCTTTCAAATGAATTTCCTCTCCTCTCTTCCCCATGTTCTTCAAGTTGCTGGGTGCCCGTGGTAAGCCGTAAGACCACAGGGTGAAGGACATGCCATAATCACCAGGGCAGGGAAGCGTAGGACAGCTTCTCAGCAAGCTGGGGAGTGAGGAAATCACCTCATGCACATATCAGGTTTTAAAATGATGTTGTATCAACCGAAGGTGGGTGTCAGATAATGAT
>WAAB01003769.1:4504-18928 GCA_013389865.1 Piaya cayana
AACTCTGCTGCAATTCCCTCCATCATTCTGCAAGGAGGCTGTTTGTACTGAAAAAAACCATCAACTTCAATGGTTTTCTGGTTACCTTAGCTACATTGACATGTGTTCTCCTCACTGTACCCACATAGAGAAACTGGTAATCCAAGTCAGGTCTGCCAGACACATTAGGGTAATACAGCTTTTTCTTAGGTAGCACAAACTATTTGAGTGAATCCTCTCTTCACAAATGGTAGGCTGGACTACTTGAGGTTCCTCACACTGAGAAACTTCTAAAAGGCTATGAAGTTTAAGTGACCTGAAAGGTTGGAAGGGAGAAATTATGTAGCAGGATGCTTCATAGGAAGGAAGGTTCCAGAAACAGGATAATGCAGAACTAGAAGTCCACACATCAATACTGAGAGACTGATAACTTGATGATTAACAGTCAGATCTCTCACTATTCTACAACACTGCTCAAACTTCAAAGTAAAACCAAATACCACCTTGTCAGTGAAGACGTAACTATTCTGGGTCCCTGCACCATATTTTGTCTTGAGGTAGCAACAAGGAAAACCTTACACACTGACTACTACCTCAGTCTCCATGGGTCTTCAGAGCAACTGAATATTAAGTTTCAGGTATGGAAAGGTATGAAAGTACTATCCTGCCCATTCTTCCAACAGGTTACTGTGCATTAAAAAAAAAAAAAAAGACCAAAAAAGATGTAGTTGAGAGCAACCACTAAGTCAGTAAGGCTGTCCAAGAACATATTTTATGCTCCCTTCCTCACACAGCAGGTCTCTGAAGATGACTGAACAGCTTTGTCTAAATTAATAGATGAAAAAAGTAACAGTTTTTAATTCAGAAATGTATAAAGGCATTCCCCAAGGGGCACCTCCTATCTGTCACACTGCCAAGAGACCACACAATAAGGCAGCAAAATTATTCATAATTGCCCAGTCAACCTTCTTTTTTGTCCATAGCTGGATGTTCCTGATAACTTTCCTTCTGCTCACCACATTGGCACTGACATTCAGTGGTCCACTCTAGTCCTTCAATCTTCCACCTTCTTCTTGGCAGCCCTGTCATGCTGCTATCCATCAAGCAAGTAGACTACTACTTCATAGGTTGACATCATGATAGCTGTGTTTGGAATCTGTCTGACCAGATGTGTAGTTAAACCTCGGTAGAGCGATCCATATCCTTCTTCTCGCACAAGCAAAGATAATGTCTGGAAGAAAGATCTGTATTTTGTTCCCTCTTCTCTTAGTCTTGTTCGTACAACCTCTGTACAAAGAAACACATGTGGTTATGTTCACCACTTCATTATCTTTCCCAGAAACCACTTATCTTACAACCTTTCCCTCTTCCCAAATTTCAGTTTCAAACAAACTTTAAAAGGAAGACAAGCAGAGAAACAAACCAAGTATGCGTAAAAGGAAAACAAGTTCATTTTTTGGCAGTATTAGATATCCAACTAGGCAAAGAAAGTTAATTTGCTTAGTTAAAATTCAGAGGACTGTTTTAGCTTGTAAGTAGCCACTGATAAAGTACTCAATCTACTAACACAAAGCACACACAACTACTTTGCAGAAAAATTAGTTGCCAAACTAGACAGCCTGTTTACCTAGAAGGGGAACAAGAATTTTCTGGCAAATTATACAAAATTAATGAGTATGTTGAGAGATACCAAGTGAAAAATTACCTTCTCCTTAAGTACTTTAGGCCACACCCTGACAAATCCTTTCGGAAAAATAAAGATTGCCAAAGAGGCCATGCAAGATATTCACTTAAATACTTCCACTTCTGAATACCATACTCAACTTGCTGAATCTAATGCGTAAAGCTTTAGACAAAGAAATGGTTCTTGAGCAAGTGAGCCAAAGACTGCTACAAATATCACTAAGAAACTCTTCCTCTGATGACTTTGACTCAGGCTCTCAGGTGTACATGCCACACTTACCATGGGGATATGCTATTGATGTTGCACAAGTTTTTGAAGTGGCAGCAGCCATCATCATTCCAACAAAGTCTGAAGCTTCTTTTGCCAATTCGTCCTCATTGTCCATGGCAGAAGCAGTCTTATGCTCCAGTAGTTTTCTCTTAATACTCTCATAAATAACAAAATGAATAACAGTCTCTGATATGCCTGCATAGGATGCCGACATTCCTCTGTAAAATCCTTTAATACCATCTGATTGATAAACTTTTTGAACACATTCAAAAGCACTCATTCTCTTTTCTCCACGATTCCTAAAAAGAAGAAAGCAAGACAGACATCAAGCTGGTGTGACCTGAGACTAGAAAACAAATAGGTCTGCTGGAGTGGCAAGACCATTTAGGAAACATCTCAATTGCTAAGTGGTTTCAAATCCATATACACCTAAGAACAGAGAGCCTGAAGTTAAAGTCTCAAAGGTCTTCGGCACTAAACACAGGTAAAGCATTGACTGCACTGCATGCAAGCCAAAACTTCATATAGTGACTAGAAAAAAACTACAGGTGGTTAGGTTGAACAGCCCCTAGGCCTCATGGAAAATAAGCATTTTCTTCTGCATAATGAGTTATTTCTCCTAAATTTTGTTTCAAACATCTCTGCAATTACCCATCCTGTTCCAGAAGCACAGGTGTTGCAGTACAGCCTTTAGGAGTCCAAACTCATCTGAACACACAAAAGCAGTGGTTAAGAGTTCAAAGAGCAAGCTTCACAGAATCACAGCTATTGGCAAACAACTAGGATAATCCAAAGGGAGCATATCAACCAATATGACACAGGTAGCTTTTATTTGATTCAGCTAAACCACAGGTCATGTCAAGGGAAATGCTTAGACGTGACTATAGAAGCTGATATTCGGTGAATAAAGTTTTATTGCCATTGCTTGCTTACTGATTTGATTTGTGTGTATTTAAGTACTTTGTATACTGTATACAGGTATGCAAAACAATTACTAAACTATATCAAATATGCTTTATGACAGCAGCGAGTGCAGGCACTTGTCAGCAGAGGTCTCCTGGGCAAGTAATTCCACAGAATAAAACCCCAAATAATCTCATAAGAGGCTATGACAACTCATGGATGCTGCCAAAGCAAGACAAGTGCCAGCAGCTATTGCACCAGTAGAATGAGTCACCACTAGATGGCAGAATTTAAGTCCTGATGGTTTAAAACCTGCAGGAATGCCAAGTTACCAAGCCAAACTGAGATAAAGAGAGGACACATGTCACTGCAAATCAGATCTTGATTAAGCTAGCCAGCAGATGCTACCAATAATTTAGGGGCTGGCATCAATGTGCTGACAGGCAAGAGAAGCTGAGCCTCCAGCTATACTGCTCCAGGTGCACTCCAGTACAGCCCTGGATGGGTGCACTGACACAGACTGCTCCAAGAGTTTGTCAGATGCACAACATAGTCTTGAAAGCAAAAACATTTTCACTTTGGAAACAGAATACATGCCTTCTCCAGCTCTTACTGGGATAAGAGGTCCTTGTGAGAGCTTAAGAGACAAGATCAGGCCACAATAAAACCACAGGCCAACTGGTTTTGTGCCTCCGATAAACAAACTGGAAGACCTGAGAGTGTAGCATGTGCCAGACTAGCCCACATAATAGTAGTGTCCTACACAAATTTACAAGATCCTTCTTTAGGTCTCCTACATGAACAGTGTGCTTGATATCACGTAGAGAAATTAACATGCACAAGAAACCCACAGTTTCCCCCCGATTTCCTTAAAGCCCTAGTTTAAGCAATTTAACTGATTCATCGGTAAAAAAAGCCAAGCAGAGGCACAAGATGACATCAGGCTGCACATAGCAGCAAAAGCCCCTCAGAATCCGTCATGGAGTTAAGACCAAATCACACCATGGCACCACAAAAACAAATCTCAAGACAGAACATCTGGGATACATTTACTATGGTCACCTTGCAGCTCAAAATATACCTGCTAAGTGAGTAGTAGCATTTTTTCTCTTAAAGTCTGACAGATCTCCAAATTAGGAATACATGGCTCATTGATGTATTTATGATGGCTGAAGAAAGAATTTCATACTGTGTATTAAGTTTTCAGTAAGCAAGTCTACAAAATAAACAAGACAGCTGCATTGAGACATTTATACCGTATCAGACTGTCCCTACAGCTTTAAATGAATGGTAATATAAAGGTATCTCTCCTCTATTTGCATAAAACTGTATTTCATTAAGTTTTGTAATAAATTGTTTCTGTTATTGATTCTCTACTAAGTCCAAACAACATCTATTGAGTAACCCACATTAGGGCAAATCCTGTGTTCCAACTCATGAAAGCAGTCTTCCACCTTGTGCAGAACCAAGTTAACAGTATATATAGAAAACGAAACCTAGGATGTTTCAGGCATTTTTACAAGCTTTTGCTAAAATATTTAAATCCTTGTTCCAGAAATGTTTAACTCAACACCTAAAATGAAAAAGAATGTGAAGGAAAATGTAAGCAGACAGTTGGTAGAACAGTATTTTAATGCCACTTAACCTTGTAATTTCCACATTTGTTGGCCAGTCTACTGTAGTCCTTCAAGCACAACTCAGAAGAGATTAAAATAGAGAAAAATGATAGCATAACTTGTAGACAGATTAATTCAAAATGCTGGACATCAGAACAAATTCACAACTTAAGAGAAACCCCCTCACACCACTGAGGTTTCCCATTGTTATCAGAAGATTTTCTTCAGAAGATTCTTACCTTGCATCAAGTTGTAATCGTGTCTTCACTAGCCAAATGGGATTAGTTACTGTGATCGCAGTAAAGCCTAAAATATTTCAAAAGAAAAGTTAGATGTGATACTATCACAAGAGCAACTACATCTAAGTTTGGAAACCACATAGTAAGGTAGGGTGGATGCAAAAACTCAGACTATACTGATTTTTACAAAGTATCCACTGTAACCCTTCACTGATATTTTATGAATCCATACAGTCAAATTAAAAAAGACAAGTGTTTAACAACAGTACTAACTAAGCTTGATTCTCAGCAAGCGACCCCACATAAAGTAACCCCAAATGCATATATTCCTCCACCTGCCTAACCATACCAACCCTGTTTTGACACCATAGAATAAAGCTATCTAGACTAATATTAGCCAACTTGGTAAATATCAATAAAGATGCATTGCAAATACAGCTATAGCAATTTGAGATGGTATAAAACAGAGTCAATTAATTTTGCTACCTGAAATACAATCCAAGTTTAAAAGCATGCAGACTCAATAACTACCTATTTCTGATGCACTTAAAAGGCATGTATTACTCTAAGTTGAGACCTTTTAATACTGAACTATAAAGAGCAGTTAAATTTTGAGCACTATTGTTATTTAGTATTGAAAACAGAGATTGTTGGTTGGCCTAGAAATACTTTTACACGCATGAGCGTTTAAATTGTTAAAGTGAATAGTATGACTTACAAATACCCAGACAGACAGCAGCTATTTGGGCTTGCATAAGGGTTAAAGCTTTGATTTTTCAGTCCACGAAAGAAAAAGGAAGAAAAGGAAAAGGAAACAAATTAAAGAAAATATAAGGAACAGCAGTAAGATCACTCTTACTTCTGCAAAACCACAGAAAAAGAGCAAAGGCTGCTCTGAAAGAAGCAAAATAAAAAAAACATCTAGAGTTGTAATATCACACATGCACCATTAATGAGGTGTCATGTCTGTAGGAGAGAAGAGGTAGAGGGAAGACCTGGAACATGGCCAGGCAAGAGATGATAAATTTAGACACTTGCTTTCTGGGTGACACATATCACTTGTCTATCACTAGAGACATACTGTCCTCCTGCAAGAGAATGGACTGCGGTTGGGGAAAGCAATAGTTACCTTGTCCAGTGCATATCTGGTGCACAGCACTCGTACAACAAACAGGCTATTGATAAGCTTGTTCACGGATATCATTAACAGCTTACATAAATGTGTTTAACAGCACTGCTTGCATACACGTTACTTCTGTTCAGTTACAATCTAGGTTTACATTGCATACAAACGACTGCAATACTCAAAGAAATGCCAGGGGATCTTAACTGTTTTAAGGTTTGTTCTACCCCCACCCCCAAATCTTAAATAGGTCATTATGATTTTCAGTTACAGTTCTAATGACAAACTAAAAGGTTTAGAGGCTACAAAGATTTTAGTTGTGCTTCTGTGCCAAAGTAGCAAAAACACATTAGAGATTTCAGTTTAATCTTTTCATTAAATAGAACTTATTTAAAGTTCTATTAAACTTATTAAACTTACCCAAGCCTCTTAACTGAACTTTCTGTGATAAAGGTTTGGGGTTGGCTTTTTTATACACAACAGTTTTTCCTATCTCTAGGTACATGTATAACCCTTCATATGATGGGGGGAAATCCTAACAAGCCACAAGTGATTTATATCTGCATTTAATGTAAACAAATAACTATGTAAAAAGTCAAATCATCAGGGAACTACTCTTCCACAGCAAGGCACAAGTTGTTCTAAAATATATCACATACACAATGAAGGTTCTGCAGTTCAGCTAGCCAGAGGCTTTCTTTCTGACTTGCCACTTAATGCCACAGAAACTCTGCTGATGCCAGCAGCACTTCATTCTGGGTCAGATTAAGCTGAAAAGAAGCAGCAATGTTTTTGCATCTTTTTTCTTTACACTAGCACTTAAAAAAAAGATTCTGATTTAAAGGGGAAAAAAAAAAGCTTTCTATCTATAATGCAGTGAAGGACACTAGGAATGTACAGAACTGCAATAAACGCTTTGAAGAAAGGTAGGAAAAAAATTACTAACTTTCCCTACCAACACATTTTCAAGGAAAGACTTCTCTGAAAAAAACAAATAAGCTCTCAAGTCACTCCTAGTTCTTAACTAGAAGTGAACAAGACCAAAAAGGCTTTTGCATTCCTATTTAAGTTGCATGCTTTGGAATTTTGTTAAAGCCAGATTATTTTATAGCATTATTTGCTTGGCCCTTTCTCCTTCCTATGCAACCCCTAAAGTCAGTCTTTTTAGATCCTAAGTCTGGAACAGGAAACGTAGGTGAGCAGTTACTATAAAATATTATTTAATCATAGCACCTCCTTAGGTAGGACAAGACATTCAGCAACATAGCCAGTCGTTGTCCCTAGTGCTGTCATAGCGTAAATAGCACAAGAGTATGAACCAAAGCTTTCAAATCAGAGGAGCCTTCAACAACTCAGGTTTCAAGATGACATGACTACAGCTCGATTCTTACAGGTAATGTAGTAAATACATTACAAAAAAATAGACTTGAGTGATGCTGACACAAAAGGAACGCAGTCCAAAACATGAAATATCCCACTTGGGATCGTTCAAAAGATCAGCTTCTGTTTTCAAATACAGAAAATCTGTGGTAAAATGTACTAGTTAAAAAATAAGGATAAGGGGCTTTCAGCAACTTCTATGAAGCTCTATCAATTGTTTCCTTTTTCTTTTATTTCTTTTTAGAATTCTCAGTGAACTTTATAATGCTTATTGCAGTTGCGTATCCTCAAGAAAGATTACAGATTCTTTAGAAGTGTAGATCAATTGGGCAATACCAGAAACACCTGCACTTTTCTAGGTTTTATTTTCTTCTATGAAACCACATCCCAGTTTCAAACAAAACTCTCAACCTATCTTTTTGACTGTACCAGCTACTGACAGGTAAGATCCCAGGTATTCCTATTATGCATCATATATCAAAAGTTAGAGTTGTTTTTTTTTAATCTATAAGCCAGTGTACTTCATATAGACACATGTGAATATGGAATGTTGAAGTAGTAAAAAAACAAACCGAGAGAAAAAAACAGAAAGACAGAAAGATTATATACATATTAAAAAAAAAGAAAAAGAAAACAGATCCTTGAAATAATGTGACAATACAGAATATCGGCTGCAGCATTTTAAAGGCAGCTCTGGGACATTAAAAAAAACAAAAACCAAAAAGCCTCGTTTAACCTAAGAGGGACTTTCAATTAGCTAGAGCTAAGTACAGTAGCAGCTACCAGTGAAAGGTATTTTCCACCTTTCCCTGAACTGCACAGAAAAAATTAACTCTTAGTGGAGTTAAGAAGCTATGTCTTTGCACAAGGTACATAACTGGAGTCCAAAATAATAAAAGTGAATTCCCCTTATTTTATTTAATAGTATTACAAACCAAATGTGTGGTTCTTACACTAGAGGCTGCAAGAGATGCTCAGTTCAGTACTCACGAGGTTTAAGTTAGTCCATATTTCTGCAGGAAGTGACCTGCGGGTGGGGAGCATGAGATGACACGATCTCACTCTTTTCACGGGAGAAATGTACAGTAAATGCCTAAAATAGACACAGGCTTTTCTGTATCATAACAACAAGCAGTGACCTCATCAGAACATGTGCAACAAACTGCATCCCATTGGAAGGATTTGTGAATTAGTTATTGTGAGATCTAACTGTTTTCAGGTAAAAGTTTAGGAAAAAAAAAGAAAGAAAAATAATCAGAACAGGCCAAAGATATCAAAATAGTTGTGTAAAATGCACTGAGTACTGAAAATTCTGCTCGTTTGCAGCAGTCCAATTTTATATCTCCAAATACTTACCTATATATCAAATATACAAGTGAGCTCCCTTCTCCTTCCCCACGCCCTCCTAAATATCATTCAAAAGAGAAAAGCTAGCCTTATCTCAGGACTGAAAAGGATAGATGCCTTATGAAATCAAACTTTCTACTACCAGTAATCAAGGAATTAAATAAGCTTTTTATTTGTTATCATTGACTGTGCACATACTATTAAAGAGTTACAGAAGTATGGTATCTTTACGTATTTATTACAAAACAATTGAGGCCACTTTAAATAATTAAAAAAAAAAAAAAATCTATTTGGGTTGATTGGCCAGTAGAGTTCTAGAAAAAACAGCAATAGTATACAAGGCAAAGTAGTTTTGCAGGAGATTTGCAACCACATCATCTGAATGAGGCTATATGCCATTAAAAATGCAAATCAGAAAGCCATACAGGAATCCAGCATCTCCTTCAGTTCTCTACAGTTTATTCTCCGTGGCAAGAGAGGCTGACTAAGTGCAATGAGAAGGTAGAGTTTATAGTATGTCTGAGAATTAAGTCCAGCTTTGAAATGGGCAGATAAACCATCTTCACAATAGAAAATGCTCTCATTCTTGTAGTATGCTTCACATACAGTCACTGTCCAAGTTTTGCAAAAAGAAGAACTGTGCAGAGTAATAAGCCAAAAAGGCTGCCAAGAACTTTATGTCAATACACATATTTTAGGTATGAAGGTGACGTGAATTATATGCTAGAAGGTAGCATACAAGAAAAGAAAACACTTTGATTTCTAATTGTATAAGGCATCAGATACTAATATGTAGCATAATTCATCCTCCTACGGATAAAACAAACTTACTAAAAGAATCTTAAAACCAAACATATGTTTTATCTTGAGAAGGAAGAATCAGGCCTAAAACCAAACCAAAACACTTAAAATACTATAGCTCAGTTTTTCACTCCACAAAATGCCATGTGCATAAAATTATCCTTATTTAACAATGACATCAGTCTAGCCTGAGATACATATGAATTAAAAAAGGATGCAAATGAACAGTATTTAAAGCTGACTGTAGTTCACTATTTACAGTAGTCTATCAAAACAGCAAGCTGGAGATTTTTTAGAAATATTTTTTGCACCACTATTGCATTTTGCAACCTACAGGAATAGCTTTTTAAGGGCAAACACCACCTTATACTCATTACATATTAGAAATATCCAACATATCCAACAAAACCCTCATTTAAGACTGAGTTACTAAAATCCTTACTGAAATCAATGGCAGCTGTAAAAGAATCAACTCTTATTATTTTCTACTAATTATTAGAAGCATTTATCCACCTTGTCAATTTTGAAATCTCAAGTTCCAAACCAAATAGTACGGTGACAATCTGCATTAATCTGTTTAAGTCATCTAATTAAGAGTTCATATTCAATCCTGTCCCTATTATTTTGCCATTTCCTTAAGTTGCTTTGCATGACATAGCAATACAAACCTTGCAGGTAAAACTGTTTATAGCTGGTTTAAGTGCATTTTCTGAAATATATTAGAATTACAAGACAAGGTTAGAACATTATGAAGAAAGTACTGCTTATTTTAACTACAGTCCTTTTCATATAAACCAGAACACCACCAAGTACTGAGAAATTGTTTGTCCAAGAACGTTCTTTTAAATGTCTTCTAACACCTGTAGCATAGGGTGCCAAGACATTTCAAGAGAGAAAGCAAGTTGTGACCTGTAGTGTGAATCTGCATTAGGCATTCAGCTCCACTGGCTATAGAGTTTAGAAATACAAGTACAGAGCTAGGTAGTAAGTGTGAGAAGGAACACCCACAAAAGTCATTCAATATTAAAACTTGCATACAAGTGTACAAAGTTGAACAGCAATTAAGGCTCAAATGTACTTACTCCAGTTACCTGCAGTTGTAAGCACAAATCTGTAACAACAACCTTCTGGGAAGGAAGCAAGTTAATAGGCACACAGAACCTCCTAACAAGATAGACTCTGTGTCTGCAAGCACTTGGGAAAACTCACTATAGCACAGCTTCTTAGATGTTCTTTTAGTTATAGAACACAGATGATAACTGCCAAAGATGAAAACACACCGAACCTTTGTCTGTCTGCAGCACTGCAGAAGTTACACAAGTTGTCTCCAGTTGAGGATAGCCTTGTTTCAGTTACCCATGCTTCCTCCCCACCCTGCTCTGAAATTAAAGACTTGTTTTATCTTCAGGTCTGTCAAGGGGACAATTCATTTTTCTCTAGAGCAACTAACCGATTAGGACAAAATTCTCAAGAAATCCCCTTCCATCCCATTCCCTGTTCACCTACAAACAAAACATTTCAGGTGATAAAATACTCCACCACACAAGCACCTTATTTTTGTCCATTTAAAACAAAATGACTCTACTCACACCTGTAAAAAGGTCAAAAACTGCCATTTTGTACTAGAGATGAGCATTAGCATGTTTTTTTTCAGTATAAAGCTAATAAAACTTAAATGTCCTATGCTATACAACAATCTTTTTACCAGATTCTTAGCAAGGACCAAATAGAGAACTAATGCTACTCATTATTCTGACCTCACCCTTGTCAATCCATCCCAGACTGCTAGTACTCACTACATGTGCTCCTTGTAAAATTTGACTGGAAACAGAAATTTCAACAGGATACCATCAAACAGTCAGAATTAAGCTATTAAGTGCCTATGGTCTATACAGAACACTTGACAATTTGTTTTTGTGCAGTAAATAAAGGCAATAACAGATGAAGTGCTGCCAGCCCATATTTTGATTTCACCAGCTCAAGCCCATGACCACAATTGAGCTCTGTTGCCTTTAATTCCCCTTGGTAATTTTCTCAAAGCACAGAACATACAAATCAAACAATAAATTTTGGTAGCTGCTAAAATACATGTAATTTACACTGAAGACATAAAATAGGAATTTAGTTCCAGATATGAATATAGGTGAAAGATGGAAACCTACTCCTCTATGTCATTTTAGTGCAACAGCTAACACCAGAGCGTTATATAAATCATATTTATCTGTAGGCATATTTAAGACAAAAATAAGCCAGATTCACTTTCTATTACAGATCCACGTCGGTAAAAAAAAAACAAAAACGAACAGATCAAGAAACATTAAACCAGAGTTCAGGGCAGACAATATTGTTAATAGATTGTAAAGCAAAAAGTTACTGTTCAAATTTTCATTTTACATTTCACAAATTTACAATTGAAAAGGTAGACATGTAAGGTTTCCAGGAAAACACTATTCTCACACAAACAGCCAAAACCCTTCATTAACACTAAGTGTAAAGTTCCAAGCACATATTCTCCATATAGCTTGCTTAACGAGAGGCCAAAGGCAGCCACTACAAAGAGATCATTCAATCACTGACCATTCACTGGGGGGGTTTTTTGGTATTTTTTTGTTTGATTGGGGTTTTTTAATCACATTTATTGTCACCTCTCAGTTGTAGATATGACTCTAGAACAAAGCTAAGAAGTTACAGATCCTTACCTGCCACACCAGCTGAAACCACGTGTACCTGGGTAGAATCTGGGTTGAAAATTTTGTTCAACTTTTCCTTGCAGTTTGAGTAAGCAGCAAAATATATCGCTCTAAAATTAAAACAAAACCTATGTTGTTACATTTGTGGCGTTGCCATTATCTTTAACTCACAATTTCAGTTCAAGTCTCACTTCCTAAGTAACAAAGTACTAGGAATAACTCTTGTAAAGTTGTGGGACTGTTTTAGGAATGGAAAAGAAAAATAATAAAGATCCTACTTCACAACTTTCTTCCACAGCTGCTGCAATTAATGAAGGGGAAGAACAGGTAATTAGAGATTTGTGACCTATGAAGTTTGGCCAGGGAATCAAAACATTGCCGAAATGAGAACTGAAGTTACAGTATCCTCTATTTCAATAACAGATAAAAATTTGTCCTAATGAGCATACTCATTTCAATAGCATTACCATTTCAAGAGAATTCACAAGTAGCTTTTAAAACCAGACAGAACACTATTCTAGCATTTAAGATATAAATATTGGTAACTGGTGGTTATACTTTAACTTGTAGTTAAAATAAATATATTTTTAATGCTCTGAACATGCTAGAACAGCTCTGAAGCTGGAATCTGCAGTTTGGTTTCATTCCGTATTTAGAACAGACATTTTTCTCCGCATACGCTACAAAAAACTGTAAACTCATACATTCAAGTCTGTGAGCTGGTATCAGAACAAAGCTAAACAGAAGGCAGCACATCAAAGCAACAGATAATGAAAAACCACATTAACCCCATTAGCTACACAAACATGTTTTTATTTAAAAAAAGATAAAGTACTTGCTTCATGGGTGTCATTTCTCAAATGGAACTGGACTCAATAAGTGTACAGTATGTGTTATAAAACATGCTTCTCTACATCTTATTTAAACAAAGAGCTGCTGTTAAATCCAGTTAGTTAATGCTTAATGGAAATGTAATACTGCATGAAGACTGAGTCACAGCTGGAGGGGAATGAGAATGTGCTCATTTATCAGACTTCACACATTATTCCAAGTGGGTATTTTGGGAGGTGAGAGGCATTTGTGTGCATACATGAACAAGCTAAGAATTTCACACAGGGAAAGGAGGGGATTAGAGGATTTCACATAGAATTTACTGAAAGTTTTGCAATCAAGGATATTTTACATTAAGTGAGGCTGGTCCCTTATAAAGCAGAATCGACTGTTGTATAACAAGTGCAGTTAAAGTTGTATCAATGTTGAACACAGAGACCAAATTGGACTATTAGACAAAAGTACAGGCCAGAAATTCAGGTACTCCTAATTCCTTAAAAATTCTGCTAAAATAAGGGGAACTCCAACTTCTAATTTATTTTTTTTTCTTATTCATACAGAGGAACTATAGAACACCACCTCATCTGCCAGATATACATAGAAGACAGATCAATGCTGAATGGAAAGCCCAGTTTAGTAAGATTTCCCAGAAGCAACCAAAGACCTTCAGCCAGAAAAGTTGAGACTTCAACTGCATGTGCAGAAAAAGAATAAAATCTTCAGGGAACATATTCTCCCTGCCTAAAGACTCAAATGGATAAAACAAAATAAAAACAGGCCAGAAGACGATGGTAGCCTCAACCAGGATTAAACACTTAAAAGTTTTACGCAGCTTTGTTTTCATACTCTTCCTCAGTTATTCCTCTATTTTTGGAATTTACATTTATTATATGTAAGGATCCACGCAGCTCAGGCATAACCTGCCCCTCGCTCTGACTGCCAGTGACAGCTGAGCAGTTAGAGCATTTGAGCTGATGCAGAACAAATGACAGCAGCAACACCACTGCCAACTGGAGCAGATTTACATTTGTACTCACTGCACTCTTACACTGCCCCAGTACCCTTTGGAGTACAGGCCACGGCTGGAGCTGCTTTCTCTGGGACAGCCATTAAGTGTGTCATCCTACCCAGTCTTGCCCTCTTCGGAGTTTCAGAACAAGCTTCCTTCTACAAGGGAAGAGCAATTCGTGCTTCACTAGAACTCAGGAAGATAGCCCAGGTGTTTTGAGGCAAGTCACACAATTGCTCCCTGAAGACTGATTAACTGAAAGCTAAATCTGCCTTGGTATTCCCAAAGGTGCAAACAACTTCTTTATACATACAACTCCCCACAAGTGGGGTTCCCCAGGGCTCAGTGCTGGGTCCAGCCCTGTTCAATGTCTTCATCAATGACCTGGATGAAGGCATTGAGTGCACCCTTAGCAAGTTTGCAGATGACACTAAGCTTGGTGGAAGTGTCGATCTGCTGGAGGGTAGGGAGGCTCTGCAAAGGGATCTGAACAGGCTAGGTCGCTGGGCTGAGACCAATGGCATGAGGTTTAACACAGCCAAATGCCGGGTC
>WAAB01003770.1:0-85962 GCA_013389865.1 Piaya cayana
CTGGATCTCGCCGAAGAAGCCGATGTGTGCTGTTATTCACTTGAATCAGAGAAATGATACTACATCTGGCCTAGCATTAATTTCTATGCTTTTGAACCTGTATGCTTCCATCAACATCTGCTTAAATTTGGGAACATGACCTGATAAAACCCTAGTGCTACATTCTGTGGTCCATATATTAAGAAGTTTGCCACTAGTGCATAAGAGCTATAAAGCATTACAGCTGTTATAGCTGAGATGTTCTACTTAATTAGGAAGTTTTGAAGAGTTCATAGACCAAAGAACTTTATGCCTTTGTAAGATGCATATGTGTGTGTGAAGATAAAGCTCTAAGTAGATAACTGTGAGTGACACTTCGATGTATCTGAGTGTTACCCTTTTATTCCTGTTTCCTCACATCCAGACGACACTAAGCTGGGTAGAAGTGTCGATCTGCTGCAAGGTAGGGAGGCTCTGCAAAGAGATCTGAACAGGCTAGACCGCTGGGCAGAGTCCAATGGTATGAGGCCAAATGCCAGGTCCTGCACTTGGGGCACAACAACCCTATGCAGTGCTACAGACTGGGAGATGTCTGTCTAGAAAGCTGCCTGGAGGAGAGGGACCTGGGGGTGTTGGTTGACAGCCAACTGAACATGAGGCAGCAGTGTGCCCAGGTGGCCAAGAAGGCCAATGGCATCCTGGCTTGGATCAGAAACGGCATGACCAGCAGGTCCAGGGAGGTTATTCCCCCTCTGTACTGGGCACTGGTGAGACCGCTCCTTGAATCCTGTGTTCAATTCTGGGTCCCTCACCATAAGAAGGATATTGAGGCTCTGGAGCGTGTGCAGAGAAGAGCCACAAAGCTGGTGAAGGGGCTGGAGAACAGGCCCCATGAGGAACATCTGAGAGAGCTGGGGTTGTTTATCCTGGAGAAGAGGAGGCTGAGAGGAGACCTCATTACTCTCTATAACTACCTGAAAGGAGGTTATAAGGAGGAGGGAGCTGGCCTCTTCTCCCAAGTGACAGGGGACATGAAGAGAGGGAATGGCCTCAAGCTCCACCAGGGGAGACTTAGGCTAGACATTAGGAAAAAAATTTTCACAGAAAGGATCATTGGGCACTGGCAGAGGCTACCCAGGGAGGTGGTTGAGTCACCATCCCTGGAGGTGTTTAAGGCATGGGAGGACAAGGTGCTGAGGGGCATGGTTTAGTGTTTGATAGGAAGGGTTGGACTCGATGATCCAGTGGGTCTCTTCCAACCTGGTTATTCTGTGATTCTATGAAATATGAGAACTGCTTAGATCACTGCTTTTTCTTACCACTACCCAGTCTCCAGATGAAAGTATGAAACATCCAGGCATATGATCATTACAAAGATGTGGGTACAGGAAAACAAGCTTTCAATAATTGAGGCAGAAAATAACGCTAAGTATTTAAATCATATGAATATGTATTATTATGCCTAACAAAATATATTTACACCTTCAATAGATGATTATATTCAGTTACAGTTATCACAGCATTATTCCAATTCTGCCATGTCAATGGTGGTGATTTTCATTTTTTTTAAGTAATTCCTGCAGATAGTCTTAAAATGTGCCCAAAATTAATTTCTAATTTCTGAATGCCATTGATAAACTGTTGTTTGGGAGTCTTGCATCTAAATGGCCACAAATGGGCTATGGCCCTGGGTAAATTCTTGTTCTATTTCATACTTCTAGTTTTTGAAAAACAGCATATAGATGTTTCTCAACGAGTTAAACTTGTAAGTACAAATACAGGAGAATATGTTCATATAAACCTAGAAAGATTTAAATATATAGGCTAAGTTATAAGGTGGTAAATTCCTGGCCTTGTAGGGATGTTGACCTTAGTATTCCAGTCTGGTGTGGGTGTAGGTCTCCTGTCCCTTAGAAGGATCTGTCAGTGCCAGCAGCGACATAGTTGGAGAGCATCAGTGTGCAGGAACTCTGCTTATTTCTTGAACCAGTAATTGGGTGATGTGGTACTGTTTTGTGAGTGTGAATGGTGATTTTTTTAATTTTTTTTTTTTTTTTGCTATTTCTTTTAAACCTGAAAAAGAGAATTTGGTGCATTTGGTGAAGTAGGGAGTGACATTTTCAGGCCACTTAGTCTAGGTACTCACTGTAGTTAATCCTTTTCAGCTCTTAACATTCATAACCTTGAAGAGTTTTCTAAAACAATTGTTCTTTAGCTAATGCTTGGGTGTTGCCTTAGCCTATTAAGTGGTAGCAGACTGTAGGCAGTAAAATCCAAAATTCATCTATGTTTCAAATGTGACAGAAGATTCTCTTTTGGCATGGCTTTAATTTTCTCTGAATTAACTTAAAACTGGAATTGTCTTCCACAAGTTAAACATGAGTCGGCAATGACGCCTTACACTCCCCAAGCTCTCGGAGTGCAGAGGGGATCTGTTACAGCTCTGCAGTACCATGAATGATTGGACTCGATGATCCAGTGGGTCTATTCCTACCTGGTGATTCTATGATTCTACGCTTCTATGAATGCCCAACTCCCAGCCTATGGTGGAGTTCGCTGGGATTTAATCTGCTTTTCCTAGCAAGTGCTAAATCATCTCTGACAGATGGAAAACTTTCAGGGATGCTGTACAAACGGTGCAGGGATTTGGGGGGAGAAAGACCTTCCTTGCTCCTGCTGCATGCCTCCGCTCAGCCTTGAGAATTGTAATCTGATGTGAACTGAGTCAAAGCAAACATTCAGAATCATTTCAGCATGGTTACAGAGCAGGAAAAACAAAGCAAATCTGTCAGGTAGTGGGGCTGGGGATGCTGGGGAATCCTGCCTGCCAAAATGCACCCACCAGCAACTGCTGCAGCAAGCCTGAGATCAAGCAGGACCAGGATAATAGGATGATATTATAACTGTGAGGGGGCTCAAAGGTTATTTTCCTGACATTTTCAAATCAAAACAAAGCAACATCCCACACAGCACTCCTTTTTCAAGTTTTAAGTTTTTTTTAAATGGGAGTTTTTATTGCAGTTCTACTCTCTGCCCCCTGCAGAACAAATTCTTTGATGGGCAAAAAATAAACTCTGTTTTAATAATATAACTGACCAGAATCCTTTAGAAATAGAAGCAGTCCCACCATCTCAACTAATACCTAATACAGATCAATCAAAAGACTTTACACCAGACCGAGATGGGGTGACATACTGGCTAATGAAATAGAGAATGTAAAAAAAGGCTTTTTCTCTACTTTTCAGAGAATTTCTGCAACATTAAGGGCTTGTATACTTCTTTCTTACAATTTGTTATAACATATTTTCAGTGGAAAGTTGGTTGAGGCTTGCACAAGTCTCTTGAAGTGCTCTGGCTAAGACCTCTTGAAAAGAGAGAAGAACAAAGAGAAATCTCCCTGTGAAATTTAGCATCTTATTTGGTCCCTGGTACAGGATTTACCCTTATGAGTTCTGACACTGTCTGCTCTGAAATGGCTGTGTCGCTGCAGCTCAACAAAAAGCTGCACAAAGCCTATGGCCCCTGGCACCAATCTTAGCCCATTCCATTGCTTGATGTTTCAGAAACATCTTTCATCCTAACCAGAGGCAAAGGGCAGGTTTGGAAAAGTCAGGTTTTGTTGTGTAGGTGCAGAGAATGCTAGAAATGCTGGAACCTAGGCCAGATTTCTATGGCCAGTTCCTCTCAAAGTGTAAGCCATAGGCTTTGCTGTGCTTTTTCCAGTTCTCTACTTGTGGCAGTTGGCGTGGATGAAGGATGGTGGGAATAATGACCCACCTGACCACAGCACCAAGACCACTTCCTGTCAGTGCAGCAAAATGTGATGCACCAGCCTGTGGTGATGTAAGGGACTCATCCCCCACCACCACCAAGCAACCCCAGGATGTTTTTGGCAGCAGTTAAATAGAATGTGAATCCATGTCCACTTATTGCAGCAGAACGATTAAGTAACTGGATGAAGAAATCTTGTTGCTTAGAAGCTGCTTTAATGCCTGGTTCTTTGGAGTTCAGGCAATTAATCCCTGGTTTGAGGACTGCGTGCACAGAAAAATTACCCTCTGCAAAGCTGCAGGAAGAGAACCATAAATATAGTGGTGAAAGCCAAAGTAGGCTCCAGATGGAATAACCAGCTGACCTGGACAGCAGCTGGCCATTCCCAGGCAAAATGAACACACTGGGCAAGCCTGGCAGGTCAAATTAGAGAAGAATCTCTTGGATAAATGGCGGTTGTGAGGTCTGAAGGGCCTGGCCATTCTCTGAATTTGCGAGAGAGTGGGAAACACTGTAAGGTACATTGATTAACATAAGCACACTCCTCTTCCTCCAAATACAATTAATTCTGCAAGGTGAGGTCAGATTTGTCAGCAGATGTGGTCTCCTGCTCTGAGGCATGCATTCTTCATTTAGCATTACTCATCATCAAGATTATCTCCCTTTAAAGATGATGTCATGTTTTCATCTTACATATTATCCCTCTGCAGCTATATTTTTTGGCATGTAAGCCCATCCAAAGGTGGCATCCTGTTCTCTGAATGGGCAAAATGCCACTGTAGCAGATGGGCGAGCAATGCAACTGGCACAAGTGGCAAGTCAGACCCTACCAAGGCAGCTTCCTTTCCAGGAACAAGGGAGTGAGGAAAGGGTGTTCTGTGAAGTTGCTCAGCATCTGAAATAAAGGTAGATGTTATTATTCCTTGATAGTGAGATTAATGTTAAAGAATGCAAGTTACCAAACACAAGCTGAGAAAGTGAATAGAATTGTTTTGTAGTTACTTCAGACATAAGTTGCGCAAAAGAAAATACTGAATCAACAAATTAATTTTCTAATTGATTTTCTGAATTAAAGAGTTTTGCCTAAGCACATTACTAAATGAATGAATTTGTGCTTAGCCTGAGACACAAGTGAAAAATATCCATTAAATAATCAATAACTGTGGAAAATTCCTTACAAAGTTGACAATGCCAGTAGGTCTGGTCTGGAATGGTTCACTCCTCATCTGGTTTACAGAGTGAGGATTTGCTTTGGTTTTGTTTTCACTAACCTTCAGGTATCAAAATCTCTCAATTCAGTAGTATTTATCCATGGCTTTCTAAAGAGAAAGTAAGTGAGAAATCCACAATGTAATATCCTGGATCTTCACTTTTCTTTCTGAAAAAAGCACCTCTGCTTTGGGAGTTAGCAGACTGTTATTTATGCTTGTATTTTTTTTTAATAAACTGATTAACATCCTTAATACATATTTTTATACTTTTCAGTTATATAAGTTTGGCTTAAGTCTTCTCTTATATCAGGTTTCAGGCATTTTAGTTTTGCTGAATTGGTTAGAAAGCAAAGGGTTGCTTATAATACATTGTAACAAGGTATCTTGGTTGGAAATCAGATGTGCAATGTGTTTTAAAAGAAGGAAACAAAACCAAAAAAGAACGGTCTCAGCTAGTGTGCTGGTTTCGTTTTCTTTTACAGTAACATTAGAAACTAGGAAATGAAAGTATTAGGCAACCTTGGAAATACATTTTTCACACAATGTAAATTGGAATCTCTCTGTGTTATTGGGAACTAGGTGTTACTCCAGCAGCCTAATTCCCAGCACCACTGCATTTTAGGCCTAAATCTGTCCTATTGTGTAGTTGTTATTCACAGGAGGCACCCAAATAAACACCTAGAATAGTCTGTTGCCAATGTGCTTGGGCACCGTGGTATCTGTGTGAGGTCCCACAGCTGGGTTGGGGCAATCTCTGGTTTCAGTACGGGATGGGGGATGATGTGATGGAGAGTAGTCTGTGGAGAAGGACTTGGGGTGCTGGTCGATGAGAAGCTTGTTATGAGCCAGCAATGTGCGCTCACAGCCCAGAAAGCCAACCATGACCTGGGCTGCATCAAAAGAAGCATGGCCAGCAGGGTGAGGGAGGGGATTCTGCCCCTCTATTCCTCTCTTGTGAGACCTCATCTGGAGTGCTGTATCCAGTTCTGGAATCCTCAACATAAAAGGATTCCAGCTGTTGGAATGGGTCCAGAGGAGGCTACAAGGATGATCAGAGGTCTGGAGCACCTCTCATATGAGGACAGGCTGAGAGAGTTGGGGTTGTTCAGCCTGGAGAAGAGAAGGCTCCAAGGAGAACTTGGTGACCTTCCAGTACCTGAAGGGGTTACATGAAAGCTGGGGAGGGATTATTTACAAAGGCTTGTAGTGATAGGACTATGGGCAATGGGTATAAACTGGAGAGGGGCAGATTTAAATTAGACATAGGGACAATTTTCTTCATGATGAGAGTGGTGAGGCCCTGGCCCAGGTAGCCCAAGGAAACTGTGGCTGCCCCTTTCCTGGAGGTGCTCAAGGCCAGGCTGGATGGGTCTTGGGCAGCCTGATCCAGTGGGAGGTGTCCCTGCCCATGGCAGGGGTGTTGGAACTGGACAGGCTTTAAGGTCCCTTCCAATCCAAACTATGCTGTGATTCTAAGATCTGCATCTGCTTTTAGTGAGAGAGATGCAGACATTAGACAACAGCTAGGGAAAATGTTGACCTGCAGCCTTATTGCTGGCAAAGTGAGACTTGCAGGAGATGCCGCTGATGAATGCTGTTGTTTCTGTTTCCCTGGTTAGGAGAGGAGTCACTCACAATTTTCGTGGACAAACGGAAGCTGAGCAAGAGGTCGGAAGGAAGTGATCCCAACACGAACAGCTCTGCAGTGACTCTGGAGACCCTGCACCAGCTGGCAGCCTCCTACTTCATCGACAGGGACAGCACCCTGCGCAGGCTCCACCACATCCAGATCGCCTCCACTGCCATAAAGGTAGGGGAAGTCCTCTGGGACTCACTTGCAGGGGCGTTTCAGATTCACTAGCTGCTTCTCAGGAGAAATGTGTTTTGATGAGCAAAACTAGATTTGTTAGCAAAATGATTTTTGTTCTGAGCTTTTTTATCTGAATCAAAGCATCCAATCAATAATGAAGATTCTGGTTTAAAAGAGGGTTGAGTGCACTGAAGGCATTACTCTCGCTGAGCAATACGTGATACAGATAACTCTTATTGAAGTGTTTGGCCATTGAGAAGGTCATTGTTACAGGTGTGCTCGGCAGCTGCATTGATAGGCAGGCTATTTTTTGTTTGTTTTAACTGACCTTTGGAACCATTTGGAACTCTTGGTACTGCAGTTTTGTGGAGGCATATCTGATGTTGTGTTAGAAACTTCTTTTAGTACAGTTTGTCAACCAAACCATCCTGCCTGCTGATTGCTGTAGTCACTACTAGCACTGGAAGATGCTTGTATGAGGTCAGTGACACAGCAGGTACATATAAAGCAACAACTGTTCTTTTGGGCAGCTTTGTAGCCTGATGTTGCTTGTTTTAAATGACATCTCTCAGTCCATTTCCAGGGTGGAAGAGAAAATAAAATTTTAACTTGCAGTTGAGGATTTTAATGTAAGATGTGATTTAGAATCATTTCTGCCTATTGGATCTTTCTACTCATAACTAAAGTCTTCATTAAGGCCTGTCTGAAGGCAACTACAGTTTCCAGCTACCTTGGCTGTTCCTTGAGTAAACAAAGATTGACCTCCTTGGGTGTGCCAGGGCTCTTACAGTGAGAAGGAAACCACAGGTCAGACTGAGGGCCAGTCCAGAAGGCAGAACACTGGAGGGACCCGAGGACCAGACTGTCCAGCAGCTAGCTCTGTGCCTTTCCCTCTTGGGCTACCCCAGTGTGGAGAGTCAACCCAGTGCTCTTTACACCAGTAAACTGTTGGGTGGCTTTTTTTGGAAGATGGGAGTGGGGATTTGCAAAGGGGAGAACTCCTCCAGGAGTTCTCTCAGCTGACCATAACTCCCTTCTGACCAGCATTGAAGAAATCCAATGTAAGGGTGTTGGAACAAGTTTAGAAATTCTGCAGTTCTGAATTTATATTTGAAGTTTATGAAGTGATATACAGTCATTTTTTAATGGCTGAATAAATTACAGAAAAGAAAAATGATGTTCAGAATCCCTTTATTTGATATGATCATTTTTGTTTCACTCTCAGTGAGCAGTTCTGTCTTAAAAACAATTTGCTTGCACATGTAACTTTATTTTCTTAAAAACAAACAGAAAGTCATTATCTTTTGAATAGTTTGTTTTCCTTTCCTTTTACGTCATTCAATTTTGTTTACATTTTTTTAATAAGCAGTGTACTAGCTTATACTTTAGGAAGAGAGGTGAGTGTATTAATGATGTTTTGTGTAAAACAAAAAAATATATTATTCAGAACAGATAAGAATTAAAGCACAAATCAAAAGACGTGGTATTTGCAGATAAGTTATAATATATCAGTGCAGAAATAAGCCCTGCTACAGAAGTGTTCCTGGAGTTTTGAACTTTGAAGTGAATGGGAGTCATTTGAGATTTGCTTATTGGCTTGTTTGTGTATTTTCTGTTTCTTATGACTGTGGGGAATCAGATGCTGCAGCAGTAGTTAGAAACACCTTTCACAGCTCTTTGGACAGATGTTTATTTGCTGTTCTGTGATGACTAACTTGATGGCTGTGACACTCCCAAAAATCTTCTTTGAGAATAGAGATTAAAAATACACTTTCCTTCTTCAAAACACAACCAAAGAAGCAAAGCCAGTGTATTTCATTCCTTTTAGCTCCAGAATCAGTATAACCCTCCCAAGTTAGACAAGATCACTCCTCACATCTTTTTTTCTATAGCCGTACCAGCAAAAAAAAAGAGCATGTTTTATCGTAAAAGCAAAAAAGATAATACTTATTAATAACATCATATGACTCCTAAGCAAGTTACTGTCTGAATTCTGTGCCATTTCTTGGGATTGTTCTTTTCCCCTGTCTTATAGGCTGTCTGCTTTAGAGAGGGAGGATTTTATTTTGAATGTATTGTAAATTGATAACGTATCAAAAAAAAAATTGATAACGTATCAAAAAAAAAGATGATCATTTATCAACAAAAACATCATAATAAAATTATGGAAGAAATACTATCTTGTCTACAGGAGCAGGAAACAGTAATAAAAAAACTAAGCATACAGTAGTAGAGGGGGTCTTGAAGCTCCCTTAAAAGCACCCTAAGGATGGATTTATCTAGGACAGAAAAGAGGGTGAGCATTAACAGAGCTTGTAGCAGTGCTCAGTGATAGGCTAGTGATCACCTCACGTGTTTTTATACTAGGGCTGTTCAGTTCCTAATGCTTCCAGCTGCTTCTTCTAGTGATTCCTTGATAAAGAAAAGCTGATGGTCATTACTGTTGGGACATGGAGAGTGATCTGTTAAGTCTCTTGAGTTACAGACCCAACATCAACTATGAAGTGAGAAAGATCAAGCTCAGTCAGTCTTCTGGGATAAAAAAAAATGACCAGCATCTATTTTCCCAAGTTCTAAGAATTTCTTTGGAAAGCAAACATATAATGATATATTTTTCTCCCTTATGTAATTAAAATGATTAATATTTTATCAATTCTTATATTCGTCATTGAAATTAATTGAGATATGTGGTAGCTGAATATTTTTCATACAGCTCTCAAATCATAATTTTGTGGGACTGATGTAGGAAGATAATATTTTGATAAGCTTTATCATTAAGCTTTTCTATCAAAAATCTTAATTTATGTCACAGAGAAAGGAAAGCACTTGGAAGGGGGAAGTGAGAATCAGCATTAATGTCTTTATGTTTAATTTGTATTTATATAGTGAGAAACAATACCATTCAGAGCAAAATCTGTTAATGTGCAGCATTAATCAAATTTGTTAATCAAATTTACTTGTGATCAATTTTGCTAGCTGTGACATATTTATCCTTAAAAATTACTTGAGTGCAGCTGTTTGAAGCTTCACATTAATCACGTCGACAATACATTGTTTATTCCATATTAAAAAGGGCAAAATCAACATGTCACATTTTCCAACTGGAAATTAAATGTTCATGGGAGCAACCTAGAGCCTACACCAATATTTAACTTATTTAAAATCCCTAATATATAAATTTTTTCGGTATTATTTTAATGCATGTATTTCAGTGTAAGTAGTTAGGCTCATATGCTAAATCAATAGTTTGCATCCTTGGGGGCCTCACTGGAAACTCACTAAATGCCTGAGGCTGCATCTAATTTACATATACATTTACATGAATGTACATCCTGTTGTGTTTGAAATATTAGAGATCCAGCATTACTTCCTTTGCATGCTCATTTGAGAGGCTTGTCCTGTGAAAATTTCCCTTTATATGCGCTAACAGCAGTTAGCTTTCCCTGTTAGCATCCCTATTAGGATGATGGGGTATGCTCTCCTCTTTTTTAATAAAATCCTGTACAGGCACGGAAGCAGAATACAAATAAGTTCAGCAAATGTTTTTCTTTCCCTGTGTGGTATCTTTAATGAGCAATATTCTCAGCTCTCTCGAATCGGTGGTGTTCTCGCTTCTATAGAACTGTGCTAGCGTGCACCTGTGGAAGGTCTAGCCATAGCTGGAGGCCAAGGGGGAGGTGGAATGACTGGGCACCTAGGACGTTGCGGTGACCCTAATCTATATGACTGGCCTGTTTCCTTTGCTGATTGATGGGTGGTATAAAAAAGACATGAAGGTTGTGAATTGAATGGCTGAGAGAACTGGAGTTGTTTAACCTGGAGAAGAGGAGGCTGAGAGGAGCCTCTACATTGCTCCCTACAACTACCTGAAAGGAGGTTGTAGAGAGGAGGGAGCTGCCCTCTTCTTCCAAGTGACAGGGGACAGGACAAGAGGGAATGGCCTCAAGCTCCACCACGGGAGGTTTAGGCTAGACATTAGGAGGAAGTTTTTCATGAAAGGGTCATTGGGCATTGGAACAGGCTGCCCAGGGAGGTGGTTGATTCACCTTCCCTGGAGGTGTTTAAGGCACGGGTAGATGAGGTGCTGAGGGACATGGTTTAGTGTTTGATAGGAATGGTTGGACTTGATGATCTGGTGGGTCTCTTCCAACCTGGTGATTTTGTGATTCTGTGAATTGCTGTAGCCTCTACTGTGATTCTGGCAATGTGTCCTGTCATTGCCCACTAGCAGAGTGACCTTGGTGGTACCACCTTGAGATTGTGCCTCATAGTCCTAGCAGTTAATTAGGAGCCTTTTTCTATGGTGGGCAGAGGGCTGTGTGGTAAAACTGGATTCCATTCTTCTTTGTGAGGCTAATGCACCTGGGAGACAGTTGTATGCTGCTTCTTGAATGACCCCAGTTTCCGTTTGCTGCAAGCTATAATTCCACTGCTGTCACTAATGAACTTATGCGCTGAGCCCAAACAATTGTTCAAGGAGACATAAGGAACAAATTGATCATACGGCAAATAAAATATTACTGGATTCTCTCACTGCATTCTGCAAAAGGATCACCACACTTCTGGTAGGTAGGAATAACACTGCTGATTCTTAAAATGAGTCTGTTACAGTGATCGTCTTTTGGAGGATATCCTGTTCTGTTCCAGATTACATTTCTTTGCAAGGGAGTTGGAGCAGGTGAATAGAGTGTAGGTGTTATCTTTGTGTCATGTCAGCTGTGGGACAGCCACAGTGCAACAAAAGAGCAGGAGCCAATACAAGAACAGATGCATAAATTGAATTTTCCACCAACTATTTACAGCCAGATTACAGCCCATTTCTTCCATCTGAGTGAGAAAGAATAAATATCCTTGAGGATGTACCCTCTAATTTCAATTAAGTTTTATTGTGCAATTTGCTTTCTTCTTCCCCAAAACAATTTTTATTTTTTGCTATGAGAGATTTAAGCACTATTGTTGTCTCTGAAAATTTTAGATTCCGAATAGTTTATAAAAGCATGGCTCTATTGTGGTGGTTAATATCTCTGATTATCTATAATTAACCCATGAATGACTCATGGTGGGCTGTTACAGAGGAAACTTAAGTGTAATGAAATTACTTCATCACTCAAAACTCAGACTGAAATCCAGACCATTTTTTTCATTTCGTTTTGTCTGAAAAGCTCTCTTGTCTTATTTTTTTCTTTCATACCTCATACTTGAATGTGTTTTTCTGTGCATGGCTTGGTATGGATTTTTAAATTTAAGTTTGGATCAGTATCTAATTGTACAATGCAGTTAGGCATTTAACTGTCATTATGTTTTGGGGATCATCTTGCTCCTAAGGGTCTTTCTGTAAACTGAGTTTAACTGTGTATTTGGGTGGTCAGATTTAGACAGCTGGAATCAAAATACTGGCATTCTAGTCTTTGAGCCTGGCTCAACCATGGCACAAGGCACAGCATAGGAGCTATGTACTAGTATTGGCTGCTAACATTAATAATGTGAAAACCAGTACATGACCTGCAAGTTGCACAGCACAGCTGTGCCCAGGCAAGTACATGGTGTTTCTCAAGAAGGTTTGTTTGCTCAGGAGCAGCTCTGGACTTCCATGGCTCTGTCTCTTCTTTTTCTGAAGCTAAGCCTGTCTCTGGTAGCTAAGATGCCTCCATACCATGTTCTGCACAAAACAAGATTTGTCTCAGTATAATGTTGACATACCTGAGGTTTTATACATTTGTCTGGGAGCTGCTGGAGACGTCTGGATCAAATTCACCGTGGGTGTAATGAAACTTTGTGATGGCCACGCATGGTCTGTTACCTTCTAAGAATACACCAGGTATAAAGGTTAGGAACTTATTTAAAGTGATAATATTAAAACCAGCTTTAATTCATTTGGACAGTCAAGATGTAATTAACTTGCAATTCCAGGACTGCTTTCCCTAAGAGGTAAAGTAGCAGTCAGCTCTGTAGCTGGTGTAAACCCACACAAGTCCTTTGAGAATCTGGTCCTCACTAGTCCAGACAGGAAGAGGAAAATGGAGGGGGAAAGGGACCAGCAAGTTAATGCAGTAACAGGTTTTATTAAACGCTCTCAGAATGCAGACTCAGCAGCATCATTGACACAATGCATCATAGCAGCTGCAGCATAGCACTCGTAAAAGGATGGTTTTAGCAGCTCTAATATAGATTACATTGTCTCATTATATTTTCAGCAGTGTGCGTAGAGGAGTAATGAGCGCAAGTATAAAATCACTAGCTAGTTGGTAACACAGCACGAAATACTTTCAAAGCAACAGAATAGCACATAATAGAGATGCTTGGGTATACATTATAGAAAGGTTTTAGATAACTATTCTTCACCTTAGAAACAATACAAAACAATAACAGTGGATAGACCATATGACATAATAGGACACAACAAATTGAAGGACTTTGTTGTGTCATTACGTCGTTTAGTCAAGAGAAGGGTAAAAAAATCCTCCATAAAATAAAGACTGCCAAACCCTAAGCAGGTTATAAGTATACATCTGTAAACAAGAGACCTTAAAAGCACTGGCAAAATGCTTGCCATCACAGTCATCAAAAGCCTATAAATAATTCATACTATGCTTCCTTAAATGCTTCATATTCTTTTTTCGTTTTTCCGTTAAAAATGTAACTCAAGTAAATAAACCCAGAAAATAGGAGAAGGATTTTGATACTGAGATACACAGTGAACCTACTGAGCAATGTGGTCAGAGTAGAGCATTCCAGCACTGATTGGGAGGCGCTCAGTCACTCAATTTTGTATGGTTTTTAATTGGTCTTTATTCTGGCTGTGCAGTGGTTTGTGCAGAGTTGGGACAAGGACTTCAGTCCTTGTCCTCCACACACTAATTGGCAGCTCCTGTCTGTCAGCAGGGCACAAAGTGTCAGGCAAGGACTATAAAATTCACAGAAACTTTTCCTACCTCTGGACCTTAAGAAATACGAGTTAACCTGTACCAACAATGCATGTGAACACAAAGAGTAGGTTAGGTGGAGTACCTCAGCATAACAAAGGCTGAGAGTCAGAAGAAATAAGCTTAGAGAATCATAAAAAGCTGTTGAAAGGTTTCAGTGTCCATATTGAATTCCCTATAGAATGTATACCCATAATACTTTTTCACATATTTTGCCATCGTAGCTTATAATTCAAACTGTAATCATCCTATACAAACTGTTAATTTAATGGTACAAAATATCCCTGAAAATACCTTCCATGTGTGGATCCTATATAGGCACCTGATTGTGTGACATCATTGCTGTGCTCTGCAGCTCCCAATTCTTTCTACCTCTAAGGCTTCCCACAACACTTCAGCAGGAAGTTTCTGACAGCGAAAGTCTGAAAGGTTCTGTTGTTCATCCAGGAGACTTTCTATAGTGCTGAGTGATTACTGCAGTGTTTTCAGATCTTTAATGGCAGAAAAGCTTTTGGTCTCATCACTGGTCTGCAGACTTTAATGCTGAATCATGTATCCAAAGTACCAAAATAAAAATAAAAAGTGTTTCTGATTTTGCAGAGTGAGTTTCTGACCTTACACATAGAATAAACCCCACTGGAATCAAATAAATTTCTTTACTTGATTGATATCACCAAGATCAGGGTTTTCCTCATTCAACCTCAGCTGTTATCTTGCTAACTTATCAAATGGTTCATCATTCTCTCTCTAGCTTACCCAAAAGAACCCTCTCATTCCCAGGGAATAGTTAATGCATTTCATGGTCTTTAGAGAAACTGCAGTGTTCCTTCTCTTGTTTTTATTAAAAGTAAAATAAATTTTTAGAAAATTAAAAACCTCTCAAACATAAAAGAACTGTAGTGTTAGCAGTTACACTAGTCGAGAAGGGTCCAACAACTGTTATAATTTCCCTAAACAGAGGATACCTGTATACAATCTCCTACCGAGTATGTTGATTCATAAAGAAATACAGTTTTCTCTTCTTCAGGACTACCTAGAGCCTTGAAAAAGAAAAATAAAAAATCAATGTTTTGACTTCGGTTTTTCATGAAATCCTTAATGTGTAAAACTAAATGATAACAAAATGTTCTAGACTATAGAGAAAATGGTTTGAAGATGACCATTACAATATATTTTCTGTTGGACTGTAGTCTCTTTAAGCTGATTTTATTCTTACTCTGGTTCTCTGTTTGAAATATGACATTCACAGCAGTACTGTCATACATATAATTGCACAAAATAAATACCCTATGTTCCTTCAAGCATATGGTATTTATATACTTAGTTAAATCTAATGATGAAATGTATGGGGCTACTTTTATTTTAGGGTATGTGGGAGGACTGAAGTGTTATGATTTTAATATGTGTTTGAATAGTTTCCTTTGGTCATAAAGACCAATCTATTAAAAATAATCCTGTGGGAAGGAGTTGTTATACTGCAGGGAGGAGTGAAGTCTCATACCATTTGGTCTTGTGGTATAAGGCAAAGGCGTTTCACAAGTGCACAGAATCAAGAGGTTACAGTGCTAGAAAGACAGTAAGAAAAGCTACTTAAGGTAATTGATTCAAGTTTATCAACAACTTTGCTGTTGGTTTACACTGGGCAGAAGCTGTCCTTCCTTGATGGTGCAGAAAGCTGACAAGTCTGTTGTGTGCCCTATAAAGAGTTATATATGGTGATAGCTTAGAGGGAATAGGGCACTATTTACAAGATAAACATCCTAATAAGTAAAAAGCCATGAAAAAACCACACACTGACAGATATGAATTTCCTGCACTTATGTGTAAGATCTATAGCTCCAAAAGCAACTCCTGTCAAAGTATTTTTCACCCACTATATAATGTGAATTTACAGAAATTCTTGAATACCATGTGCTATGCTTGTGGTTCTGACTATTTTGGTGTGATGGGCTCGTTGCCCGCATTCTCCACCAAAATTACTGTGAGGTTTGAGTCAAAACTCTCCCAAAAAACCCCCACAGTAATTTACAGCCACCCTTCCTTCCACCCCTCACCCCCCTGGGGAGAAAAGGTAGGAGGAAAGAAAGGCTGAGAATACTAAAAAACAAGCAGACTGAAACTAAGTGATTATATATAATGTATTAACACTAATATGCAACTAAAATACTACATATACAATAATCAGAAAATAAGAGCCCCCCAGAACATCCCCTACCCCGTAGGGAAGCAAACAGTGATTCCCGGAGAGAAATAGGAAAACCCCCCCCTACCACAGAGGAAATTAACAATCCAGAAAACAGATTAATATAAGCTAATGAGAGAAAATAAGTCACCACACTCCTTAGATAGCAAAGTCGCCACTGGCTGCTCGCCCCAGAGGCTCAGATCAACGCCCGTGCTGGAGATAGGACCGAGACCAAAAAAAAAATGGATCCGAGAGAGAGAGTGCAAGAGCCAAGATGAATCCCTGACTGGAAAAAGGAGGAGTGACCCACCCCCAATTACACCCTTATTTACATAGAAGGAAGTTGTGTGGAATATTGGGAATTGTAGGGTTTTTTTCCCTCAGCCACAACCTGGTTATTCTTAAAGGGGCCAAAATCAAACCATTACATTTGGTTATTGAATCAAACTCAGTAAACTTTTGTTTCCAGTTTTACTTTCCTTCTTCTAAGTGAAACATTGAACTCTGACTTGAAGTTTCCACTTCCTGATGTGATGTGCAGTTTTGGACAGACATGTACTTTCTTTTCTCCTCTGTCACTTTTTGTGAATTCATTAAAACCTATGGTGTGGTACAAACACCTTCCCAGTTTTTATTCATTGAAGGCATTTTCTACAGTCTTCAGAATTTTGAGAGTTTGACATTTAAAGTCTCTATGCTTAAGGATGGGTATAAGCAAAACCATCTTGGTCCTTATGCTACAGGATTCTTCACTTGCCTTGTGCATATTTGACAGGTCTTAAGTGCATAAGAAATGGTCTTTTTTTCCATTAATTTTGACAGGCATCAGACTGTATACAGAACAGGAGTACCTGCTCTCATTTCCAACTAATATGGACTGAAATGAGAAACCTGGATTCAGTTCTCCTTTAGGTCTATAGCAGAAAGGCAATAGAGTTGTCTGGAATACAACAGGTCTCACAGGAATAAAAAGGGGAGCTTACTCAGTTTTAGTAGAAGTATTAGGAGTTTATGGTTTATTTTTAACCAAGCATTTGTTTTCCATTTGGTTCTTTGCTTGCAAATTTGTTCCGTTGCTTTTGCTTTACCTTTTCCAATATTTTTTTAAAATCCAGAATAGTGCTTATTATCACAGCAGTGAGTTTTCCGTAAAAATTGCTACCTGAAAAATACTTTTTATTTATATTCATGAAATTAAAAATATTAAAATGATCGTTTGACTCATAGTAGAGAGTTCTAGGTAGAACTGTGTGAATATTTGTATCTTAATCAAATATACCCTCAGATTGGGTGTATTTACCCTCACTTCAGGCATGCAACAAGTTGACCTGATGTAGAAAGCTAATATCCCAAATAAACTGCCTCCTTTTCCAGTCTCCTTTCATGCTGCTTCCTCAACTACTTGTGTCTGAAACCAGCCTCTCAGTGATGCTGCATTCCTGACTAGCAGCTGGGATAGAAACAGGGAGACTCTGGGAGGCCTTTTCTCTCCTATGAGTAGTTCCATATGAAGTTTAAGCGTGGTAAATGAGGACCAAGTTGTTTTTTTTTTTCTCTGACCACTGGGGTTTGAATTGTTGCAGACAAGCCCTGGACTGGTTCCTTAAGATTCAGCACTCCATTGAATTTAGAAACAGTACAGGTGACAGTGAGCTAACACGCTGCTAAGGTTTCCTACATCTTGCAAGAATCTCACAAGTTAAGTCCTCAAAACTGCTTGGATGGTACAAAAGCCATAGCTCATTTATCAAAGTAAGTACCCAGCACTCCTGGGTACTGCAGTGAGTTCCTGAGTGCTTAGGACAGCAGTGCTCCTTTAATTCACTTTGAGTGAGTTAGAAGACTCACAAAGTCCCTTTTGGTTTACTACTGCTTAGCTAATTTGGTGTTAGTCCTTGATTGGAATGCAAGTGCAATTGCAGGTAATTATTTGAAGATGTTTTTTTCCAACTACATAATGTCTAACAACATATGCATTTAATTTTAAAGGTAAGTGCCAGAAATTTGATTTCTGAATCCTAAGTCTGTTTAAATTTATACAGTAAACAAGTTTGCCAATCCTATTGGCCTGCTTTGAGTAAGAATCTTGTATTCTGCAGCCATGCACCAGGCATCACATACATATTGACTGCAGTAAAACTTGGAATCACATTCTGGGCTCAGATGTTCTTTCTGTGTCTTTTCATAAGTTTGTGAGATTTAAAAGCTGAAGATTTTCTTTCACCACAGATGAAACTAGATGATAGCAATGGAACAGTGTAGTCAATCAAAATTATAAAGCAATATACCTGGAGTAGTCATCTACTATGCTGAGGAGGCATCCATATGAAATGATGTTCAGAGCTTCGCTATAAAGGCACTTTTCTTTTTTAAAATAAATCTAGCCAAGCGTTTCCTTGTAGTTTGTACATCCGACAGGGATTTAATGATAATTTGATGAATTACAATTGTTAATTCTGTAAGTAAGTCTTCATATACACAGGAAAACATGTAAAAACTTTAATAGCATAAAAATAAGAGTTTTGCAAAACTATCAATTGAGAGTTGGCAGTACCAATGAGACAAAAAGGGCAAATGTATTACAGTCATTTACCCAAGGGAATAAATGGGTGGGAAATAATGAGGATATAACCTAAAAATAAATCCCTAAAAACATATGTGTGACCCAGGCAGAGAGCAAGCCAGCAGACGTGCACATTATGGACAGTAATGTTATTTCTTTTGAGAGATTGGAATGACAAACCCAGAAGGGGCAGTTTGAATGGACTATGGTAAAATAAAATGGACATGCGAAATGTCATCCTGCAGATGTCACTGTGAGTGAGGTGCAGAGTGTTGGGAACTGTCCTGCTACTGACAGAAAAAATAAACCAGGCTTTTACCTGCATCCCAAGGGGAGGAAATAGGAGATCTGGAAACAGCTTAAATTAGTAAATCTTTAGAGATATTACTGAAGAGAATATTGCAACTTAATTCTAGAATTGCAAAGAAGTAGATAAACATAGGTAGCATCTCTGTGCAAGATCTAGTTCTTAATTAACCTGTCCTTATCACTTTAATTTTTGAGCTTAAAGAGTTTAAATCCTTTTTATATTATTTTTAGGTCTTAATGTTAACTTTTAACTTTTTAAAAATTTTTATATTTTTATATATTTTTTATAATTTATTTTTATACATAAGCCACAGGCATATATATATAAAAGTTAAATGTTTCCAAATTATCCAAAGATAAATTTTATATTCACCTAGACTTATTTTTCCTGCCATTAACAAAGAAAAAGAGCATTTTAACTTTTTATTCTGATTCAGGAAGAATTCTGGTTTTTTTATTCACACTTTCTCAACTGAAGAAAATTATCTTCCACTTGACTGCAGTATTCTTATGACTAATAATATCTGTGAGTCTTATAAATAGCCAAATCACGCTATCTTCTCAAAACTAATGGAGTCACGATGAAAAATCCCAGTAGCCTCAGCACTGCATAGTGGAGCTGAACCAAGAAGATATAAATCCTCTCCCTGACTTGGGAAGCCCTTGTATGGGGTTTTGCGGTTGGGCTAAATGTGAGTAGGTGGACTCCCTTTACAGTATGTGCCTCAAGATTTCTTCGGACCTTTCTGTCATTTGTATAGGGATGGGGTTATGCCTGGAAAAGGTTGGAGGGCTTGGAAGGGGCTTTCCTTCAAGTAGACTGCTCTTCTTTTGCTTTCTGCAGGTATCTTGAGATTTTTACGAATGTGAAATATTATTTTAATTTGTGTCTGCACATTCCTCTTCTTTTCTAATTTTGTCTTTTAAAACAAAATATATAGATTTCATTTGTTACTTAGCTGCCTCTTTAGGCAACAAAAGTTACATAAAATTATTATCAGTATTCATTTAGGAAAGTAGTGTGCGGGAGTACCCAAATATAAACTGAAACAAAATACTCAGCTTTTATTACCTTTTTTTGAAGTCTGTTATTTCTCCATAAGAGAACTTGACTCTCATCTATTCTTCAAGATTAATTAAGAGAGATAACTTTGAGAGAATGCCTGTCCTTATTCTCTGGATGAGGCTGATGCACACTTGATTTCTGAGAGCACAGGAGATAAAGGCTCTGGTATGACTGACCCAACTGGCTTGCCAGCAGCCTCAGATTTCACTCTTGCTGTACATAAGGATGCATGGGAACATGCCATTAACATATAATGTCCTTGAAAACTGAATATTGTAGCTCTGATGCCAGAACCATCAACCCTGCCAGCACTTTCATCTGGGGTAAATCCTCACTTTCAATGCCCACGGGAGCATCGAGCACTCTGCAGAGCCAGCGTTACAGAACAGCGGTAGGACAAATCATTTTCTCCTCCCGTCCTGACCATGTCTCCACCCTCTTTGGAAGTAGGTTTGTGTTTCCTACTAGCTGAGAGCTGAGGCAGTCCTGGCAGTCTTGGTTCCTTGTCTAATTTTCCAATGGCACCGCATAGACTCGAAGACTTGTTCTGATGTTCTTGTGGATTCTCTAGGAATTTACTGTTACGAAATTACTCTCTGAGATAGTGGGGAATAGACTTGAATAGATAGGTGATCACTCCTTGTCACAGGAACCTAAACAGCCTTCAAAAATCATAACATTTTTTAGAGGATGTAACAACAGAGAAGTGTTCAAATAGTCTGAGTTCATTTCCAGTTCTTGGAATGTTCTGATTTTGGAGGTATTTTATGCTTTCTTTGGGAATAATACATTTCAAGTTCATTGTTGCAGTGAAACTGGAAGTTGACTCCTTGCTGAAAAGCTTGAATGCAGTTTTTATTCCCCTTCTAATGGAGTTAATGGAAATGTTGCCATTTATTTCATTTGCTGAAAGATCATGTTTACTGTTTCTGTTCTATTTTACAACAGTAGATGACAGAACAATATGATCTAAGTGATTCCAGGTCTCCTAAGGCAGTGGACTCTTCAAATTAAGAAGTCAGTCCTATACTGTTAATACTGCTGCTAGAAAACATGTTGAAAATATTCTATGCCTATAAGGTATTTCTTTAGAATGCTGGCAAGTAAGAAAAAAACATCATTAAAATTATTAATCCAAGCCCTGACATTGTGGCGCTGTTGGTTTGGCTGTACCTCCTTCAGAAATGTTCATCTAGCTGGTAGCAGGACAAACGTCAGTGCCTGAAACATTCAGGTTTGATTTATTTTAATTGCATGCTAATTAGTGGGAGTCTTTTAATACTCTCAATGACACAAATAGGACAGCAAAGCAGCAACTATTGTGTGGTAAAGGAAAGTGTTGAAAGAAGAAAGATGCTTTTGTGAAAAACCATTGAACCTGGAGGGGTCAGGGATCAAAAAAGTAAGTTGGCAGATGAGCCACCTCTAACTAGAAAGTACATTTAGTTCCCATTCATTTGATCAACTTTTTTTTAGGCAAAATAAGCATTGACTGCAGAATGTACAGGGATGAGGTGGTGTGGGAGCATGGGCTGAAGGTGAGGTTGATAGTAGAGTCATTTCAGGAGAATCTTAATGACTTCAGGTTTCCCCTCCCTCAGTACTTTTACCCATTTCTGTCTGCATCGATTGTTCAGAAGAGACCTTCATCCTTGAGTACTCATGTATATACGATGAGCTTACTCTAAATCACTATATTAATGCTAAAATATTAAAGAGGTTTATATGAATATAAATACAGCTGTGTATTTTGAAGTGACTACTATTGTCTCATTCCCTTTGTGTTGGCTTAGTTTTCTTCTTAGAAGCCAAATACATTTTTAAATCTTGCTGAGGAGGCTAGTCCGTTATGCAAGACAGCGCACTATCTCTGCATGGGCATGTAGTTGGGAATATTAGCTGTGTGCGTTTCAAAAGATGCACCAGGCACAAAATCACTGCAGAAATATATTTCCCTTTTATTAAGAAAGCCTTCTATAAGCTTAATTATCGTTGACAAAAAAAAGCACGCTTTCTCAGGGAAATACTACCCACTAATATCACAAGTATTCAGCCCTGCTTAAGTGCCAGGAGGTATGTTCTCAGTGTGCTTAGAATCGGGTCATTATCACCATGGTTATGAGATTTAACTGATTGAAAACTGTAGGCATTTGTCTCATTAATGCCAAGTGTTACAGTTTATTTCTGGGTACTGAAAACCCTGCCTCCCCGGGAAACCTGCTCTGTGATAATCTTTGAAAACAAGGCACATGAGACTAGCCTGGCTGGTTTTTATCAGATGGTTTCACACGTATTTTGTTCCTGGTTCTTTGAGGTGTTTGGTTATTAAGCAACTTTGTTCTCTGGTGTTTTACTTTGTACATTAGCATTCTGCAGGCTTACAAAACAAGCATGTGGTTATGATGCTCTTTGCATGTAGGTTGTCATTTCTGGACTCTGCTAACATCTCAGCATAATCTTTGCATTTGCATTCTGCTGCTCCCTCGCCTGTTTTTCATTTATCTTTTATTGTACAATCCAGACAAAACACTTTCAGCTGTGATTTTGGGACTGAATACTGTCACACTTCTCTGCTTGGAAGATAATTAAAGAAGTGCCACTGTCTTTCCAATTTTGTTTCTATTGTTCCTGAAACAGAAACTATAAAATCATCAGTGATTTCAGTAACATTGGGATCAAACCACAATTAATGCATTTTGACCTTTTTTAGATACCCCAAAATTACCAAAATCCTTACATTTGAAAAATTTGAGACCTTTGGTTACGAAGTACTCAAATTTTGTGCCTGGTTTATAATCTTTGTTGAGGAGGATTTGTACAGAGTATAAAAAAGTGTATGTAGCTACATTGCTTCGACCTCTGACTAGAAGTGCCATCCATGGACAGTTGGAGTTTGAGTGATTTTATCTGCTTAAATATTTCTTTATTACATATTGAGACTATACATTTTGATTCTCTTCTTGCAGTGCATTTTGTATGCAGAAGATAAGAGTATCAGAGAAAAAGAGCTGACAAGGGGAATACTTGGAAAAGTAAAAGAATGAATAATAGAAATGTATAGATTTGAATGAAAACATGATGTTTGCACCCTTATATATTACTCTATTTATGGAGTATATGTTGTTACTATTATCACTCAAACAATATTTCACTTACCTAGAACATTCGTGTCTTTTCAAAATCTGAGCTCATTTTCTTTCATATATGTAGATTTTTTTGAATTAGTGGATTTTTATTAAACCAGTCTCTACAAAAGAAGCATAAAATACTATTTAATGATGATTTTTTTTCCTCATTCCACCTCTTGGAACGCCTAAATACACTCCCATAATGAAAGCAGTGGTAGACTCTACCTATGCCTTGCATTATCCAAATGAAGAATGAAGATACAGAGACACAATAATTAGAAAGCTACTTACTAATCTTCTTTTATTGGGATTTCAGGAGGCATAAGAATAATAAGAATGAACAGGAATTGTAAAATTTTCTTTATAGTTTCTACATGCAATATAACCTTATGAAGCTTACACACAAGTGGTTGAAAAGGAAAATGATAGCCTATCAAAATCCCCTAACACTAATATAAATGGATACTTAACTAAAGAATTGCATAGGCAAATGCTGAGCATAGTCTTTCAGAACTAGGATAGATCTCCTAACAACATTCACCCCTTTTAATGTCCTCTGGCTAATTATCTTTTTAATTATAGGTGATGTCTTTGTTCTTGTACAAACAGGTTAGGATTCTGTACTTGGGCTGGGGGGTACACCACAAAAAAAAGACTTTTTAGACTGCAATTTTAGACCGCTTAGCAGTAGAAGGAGAGGCCTGAAGCATCACAGGTAAGTCAAAGTTGTCCTTCCAACCATGTCCAAGCCAAATCTGATGCCCATGCAAGAGTCTTTGTGCTGATTCAGGATGATTAGGCAAAAAACACTGTAAATCTGGCCCTGGCATAACTATTAAAGATTGCTAAATGCTTGCAGGCATGAGACATCCTGACTCCATCTCATTTCCTTGCACAGCCGGCACTCTTCTAACAGGTTTAGCTGGAGCCAGTTCTGCGTGTCTTCTCCACAGGCTGCTGGCATTGCAAAGGGTCCTTCTCCACTCTCCTTAACACTAGTTCAAATTGATAGAGAGGTGCCAAGAGCTTGGAATAGGCTACAGGTTTGCATTTACTTTGCAAAACTGCAAGAGATCTTGGAAAACTTGAACTCTTGACTGTTTCAAGAACAGCATGATCCTACTGCAGCCACCCCTGAGTGCTGGTGGCAGCACAGGCTGCAAAGGACCCAGGAATTAATGGTAGTTGTTTGTGTGTCTGTTGGCTGCTCGCTGGAGGGCACGTGTTTTGGAATTGAGCTCCTTGACCCCCAAAGTCTAGGTTTATTCTCTGGGACATCCAGAGCAGAATACAATGCCTGAAGTAACAGCAAACATAAGGGATTGAACTCAAGGTGGAGGCAGGTCACCAAAGAAGGTTGAAAATAGCCATGAGCTCTGAGAGAGTCAAAGGAAGAGAGCTAAGAATTTCCAGAATACTAGTTGAGAGCAGTTTGGGAGAGAGTAAAATAGAGGAATTGGTTATATTTTGACAGTAAAGATGACTGGGATGATAACAGTTCCTGCTACAGCTCTGTATTTTATTCTGCATTTGCTTTCTTCTTTCTACCTCATCTTGTTTGAAGGAAATACAAACCCATTCATTTTCTACAGCACCCAGTTTGAAGAATATGGGCTTATAGTACACCCATATGTCCTAAGGGTTTGGGTTTTTTTGTCTTGCCTCTTTTTACAGGTGGAAAATCAAAGCTGCAGCACTCCCTGCCCTGCTGCGGGGCAGCTGCTTACCAGCTGGGCATCACAGCCCTTCTCCAGAAGATGCTCTGCTTCATGGCTGAGAAACTATGTTTAACTTCCTTCCTCCATTCCATCCCCTCCCCCCCCCTTTTTTTTTCTCCTTAGGATAACATTTTAAAAAGAAATTATCCTTTATAATTATTTTGTTGACATTTAAGAATTATCTACAATATTCCATGAAGCATATAACTTATCATCTTTTTTTATTGTACTGTCTTTACTCATTTAACCTGTTGCCAAGCATGATCCTCAGCTGTTAAGTCTGGACTCTTGTTGTGGCCATTCTGCTTAGCTGTCTTTTGGTTCTGTGGTCATAGATCCAGTGAATACAACAGGCAGGATATCTAAGAGTTTTATGTCTAATCCTATCTTAGGCTTTTCACTGGTGAAAAATACTCCACTGCTACCACAGTTATAAAGACAGCTCATAAAAGTTTTTTACTTCTGAATCCTGCTGTGCTGCACTGGAAAAGTTAAAGTTCTTTCCATGATTTCCACAAGGAGTTGCCATGTATACAAATTTCATCAGCGGAAATCACAGTCCTCAATTTTGTGAATTATGTTCATTAAACTCTTTCTGATTCTCATAGCTATGAGGAAATAAATCGTCTTCAGACTGCTGGTCATCTGAAGCATTTCTAAGAGTTCACTGCAATAGAAACAGCACTCCCATAATTCTGTGGTACCACTAAAACATTACTGTTTGTAATTAAATTGAGCTACTTCACCTTAATTAGGTCTGAATTGTACCACCAGCTGCATTAAAGAGATACTTTATGAAACGAGCTGCTGAACTCCTTAGTCTGTTTTGAATAACACAGCAAATGCTTTTCCATTCCCTTACCATCAGGTAACAGAAACGCGGACTGGTCCTCTTGGCTGCAGTAACTATGACAACCTAGATTCTGTCAGCTCTGTTCTGGTTCAGAGTCCTGAAAATAAGATTCAGTTGCAAGGTATGTAGGTGCAATTTCAGTAATTTGTTTTGGAACAGGATGACGTTTATCACACAATTTGTTTTTCTTTCTTCCACCTCATAAAAGGTCATTTTCCTGGGTTTTGTGTGTGTGCGTTAAGTACATTCTGGACAATGTGAGGGAAATGTCAGTAACTCGTGTTGCCTTTGGAATGGAAACAATTTCTGTATGCATCAGAAAATAATTTGAATAATACTGTTAACATTTTACAGCGCTATTTAGCAACCACTTGCACACCTTTTAAACAGCCTGAGTTCCCATGCCTTTCACCAAGAAGGGAATGACATTTGCTGTGCTCAGCCCACTTTGCACATGCAGAGCAGTAGTTTACACCTCGCACAGTCGGCACCAGTGGAGAGCAGGATGGATTTTCAAGGACTCCAGTGGCTGCTCTTGGGAATTTTAAGAAAACCTGGAAGGTCAGGCAGTTCACTCATTAGAAAAATAACAGGAATTTTACATTAAAAAAGAAATAAAGACAGAAAGAAAAGGGAAAGGGAAATAAAGGAAGAAATAAGGCATCATTTCTAATTATTTTTTTTTTAATTCCAGTAGATGCAATTTTAAAAAATTCACCCTCAAGGGCATTAGGCACTCAATAGTTGCTCTTTTCGGTTATGCAGATGTAGCCCAAACAACTCATTATGGCTATGAAATAGACCAAATTTACTTTACTTTAGTTTATGTCCTTGTGTGTAACTGTGTATGTTCAAGGGAACAAGAATGGAGTTCTTAGTTTGCAGTTAGAAGGAACTGTATGATTATTTCAGATTTTAGAAGTTTTCTATATTGACCCATAAATCAGTTGTACATGGAGTGTGGAACTGTTGCTGATTATAGAGAACAGCTGTCAGGGAAGGATCATCTTCCTCTTTAGAACATTTCTGCTTTTTTTTTTCACTTTCATGTCTCTCTCCCCAGCATAGGTTAAAAGCCATAAAATCATATAATTATTTCAGAGACAGTATGTATTTTTTTTAAAAGAACTTGTCACTGTCACTGGGTGCACTGAAGTGTCTCCAGAAGTAATTTTCTGTATTTAGTGGTCTCCAGTGTATGCACAATGTTTGTTAGGTAAAATCTGGGGAAATGAACTTTGCTTCCCTCAGACAGTGGTTTGGCTCATGCTATTGAATTGTCATGAGAAATATCTTACCAGAACTGTGTAAACAATATCATGGAAGGGTTGAGCAAGACTCAAGATTGCTTATCTGGGCTTGCTTTTCCTTTGTCAAGGATTTTCACAGGTAAAGGAGTGTATTGAAAAGTTTACTCAGGTAACAACAATTTTCTAAACTCTTACATGAGGCAGAAGAAAACATAGACAATTGTGACATGATTTTCAGCTTGGAAGTGTTACAAAATTACAACCATCATTTTTATGTACCTAAAAATAGGGGATAAATCTCTATTAAATTGTCCAAGTGCCTATGCAGGAAAAACCTACATCACAAATAATCAGACCATATCCTAAGAAATCATTTGGCCTACAAATAAGCTCCACTGTTTCCAAATATATTTTTTAGTCACAGAAAGTAACAATAAATAAAAATTTTAAATCTCTAATGTACATTGTACTGTCTTTTTGATTGGTTGATTACTATTGTAGCTAGAGTGATTGATAGCTGGTTCGTTGAAATACTTCTGCAGAACAAACTCATCACTGGGATCAGATAAACAATGGTCACAATTTTCAGATGAGTAAGTTTTGATTTCTGGTCACAAATATTTTGAGTTTCTGATTCACCTTTTCTGTGGTTTTGACACATCAACGTGTTGTGCTTTTGTCATCACAGGTTAAAGTGTGAAAACACTTTGCAAAAGGATTTATGATGTAGCAGGAGGTTTTTGAAAGCCCACAGGAGCTAGACATTGCACCCTTTCTCCATCCTAAATGTTTAGTAGATTTAAGAAGTATTTTTTTCTCAAGGTTTTATAGCCTTAACCATTGTATCCCCATGATCGTCATTTAATACAAATGTTACAAGAAATGAAATATCAGCCAAATTTTACTTTTCTAAATTTTTGCCCAGCTCAGTTTTTCCCATTCTTATTAGTTTGTCTCTACTGAATCATGAAGAGGTAACGGGAGTTATTTAGACAAGCTCTATCTTGTTGTGTCAAATGCAACATGGTAAACGAGTCCAATACAGAATGGAATTGTTTCCCTTCACAATTATTTTTCAGACTATACTGTCTCTTTACTCTGCCTTTCAGGGCTGCTCTCCCTTCATCAGCACACTCTCAACTTTCATTAGCTGCTAGTACCAAGAATATAATTCAGCTGCATGCTTCCCCACTGCAAAGCTGTGACTGCTGAGGCTGTTCTTTCAGCAGTTCTTTACAAGGAGAAGTTGATGTAATCCTTTCTTTCTGTTTCTGACAATCCCCTAGAAATAAATTACACCAGTAAATGCTCTATCTGAGAAATACAGGTTACTATCTACTGGAATGGATATTGCACACTAAGAAGGAAATGTAAGGAATATATCTAAAATGAATTCTTAAGGAAGGAAATATGTGACAGTGAAAATGCTGGGCTGATGTGGAAATTGTCTAGAAAAAGCCATGTCATTTTCTTTTTAATTTTTTGCTTGTTTGTTACATAGGTTGGGGAGGCTGTTTGGCTCCAACATTACTTTGCATTTAATAACATTATACTTACTCTATTTCCTTCAGGTCTTCAGGTCATCCTGCCTGAGTATCTGCAAGAACATTTTGTCCAGGCAGCTCTGAGCTACATTGCCTGCAATTCAGAGGGAGAGTTCATCTGCAAGGACAATGACTGCTGGTGTCAGTGTGGTCCCAAATTCCCAGAATGCAACTGTCCCTACATGGACATTCAAGCCATGGAAGAAAATTTGCTCCGCATAAGTGAGACGTGGAATACGTACAACAGTGAATTTGAAGAATCTGGTAAGATGTGTTGTAAAATTTTTGTCTGTTTGGCTGTACCTTGCAAAAAGTATTTGTAAACACTCCATCTGAGATCTTCAGAATGGTTCAGATATCTAAAGCTAAATGTACTTCAATGCATCTTGGATCAAATTCTTAATTATTAATAGCATTCTGATAGGCAATGTTGCCCTCACCTCATGATGATCTGCTATCTGTAATTACACCAAGATTTGGGCAGGCTGTGTTCAAATATTTATCTGCAATAATTTGTATAGTCCAGGGCTGTGAGGACTTGGTCACTATTGGACCAAGAAGTGTTCTGGAGGATGTGCTGTATGAGGGTGGCTGAGGGACTTAGAGTTGTTTAGCCTGGAGAAAAGGAGGCTGAGGGGAGACCTTATCACTGTCTACGGCTGCCTGAAAGGAGGTTGTAGCGAGGTGGGTGCTGGTCTCTTCTCCCAGGTGACAGGTGGTAGGACGAGAGGGAATGGCCTCAAGTTGTGCCAGAGCAGGATCAGATTGGACGTCAGGAGAAACTTCTTCACTGAAAGGGTTTTCAGGCACTGGCAGAGGCTTCCAGGGAGGTGGTGGAGTCACCATCCCTGCAGATGTTTACAAGATGAGTAGAAGGGGTGCTCGGGTATAGGTTTTATTAGTGGACAGATATGGTTGGACTCAGTCTCAAAGGTCTTTTCCAAGCAAATGATTCTATGATTCTATGAGGCAGAAAGCAGAACAAATTAGCAACAAAGTCCGGGTATACACTTTATGTATTCTGTGGTTTTGTTCTGTAATGCATCTGAAACAGCTGCTTTATTTCACATCAATTTTTCAGCGTTGGGTCAGATTTTCTCCTTTATTTCCCTTTTGTCCTGTCCCTCCAGGGGCACCATGCAGCTGACTAGTAGCACAGCTGGCCGTCAATGTGCCAAGTAGTTAACAGTTCATCCCATCTTAGTTGACAACTTGCTTTTTTCATATGGTTTCTGTTTAAACTGGACCTATCCCTGGAGGTGCTCAAGGCCAAGTTGGATGGGGCCTTGGGCAGCCTGGGCTGGTGGGAGGTGTCCCTGCCCATGGCAATGGCATTAGAACTGGATGATCTTTATGGTCCCTTCAAACTCAAACCATTCTATCCATGTTTATCTACATTTGAGGCATGTTAGTTTTCTCTAAAGCATAAAGGTTTGTTTCATACATCATTTCACTTGTCCTAATCATCAGAAATTCCAGTCCCATAAACAATGGGAACCACAGGTATAATCAGCTTCTGAGCCACTGTTTTCACAACTCACTCACTCAGTGATGTCAGTAACAGCTGTCTAGCCAGGTGGTGGGAAAAGGCAGGAGAGCTCAGCGGACCTGGGAAAAATCACTGAGAAAAACAAAAAAAAAAGGGAAATGAGGAAGAAGAAGGAAAACACAAAAATCACAGTTTTTAATGAGTTGTGCCAGAGTATTTCAAAAGACGCTATGTCAGTAAAAAAGTCACTTGTAACTTTTAGTGAGACTGGCTGCCTACATCTGAGTCTCTTTTGAAGATATCAGATCCTTTCCGAGCCCTGATCTCACTGTTAGCATGAGGATACCAGAACTTGCAATATTTCTCCTTGGAGAATCGCATACTCCTCTGCTTATAAAAGCATGACTTTGTTTTGTTTCTGTGCTTTGATACCTTTAGGTTTTTCTGGAGTTGTGCTATCATTTGCCAGTTTCCAAAGTTGAAGAAGTTTATTAGCAGGAGGGCACAGTTTTGTTTGCCATAGTTTGTCCTATTTGAATGGGCTGTGATGCTGTTCAGTGATTGAAGAATGTCATTTGGTGGCACCTACATAAGAGCAATTTTAGTTAAGTTGGAAAAGCACACATATCTGAATCTATGGAGGGTTCTTATTGTGAGCTGTATAGGGGCATCAAATTACTTCTGAGTTTGAATAGCTGTCAGCTCCACATATAGTCCTGTGTTCAGGACTGAGACATGAATGTCAGGAGGAAAATGGATAAGAGTTAAATTCTGTACTTTAAAAAAAGGCTTTTCAGCTATGCTGTGTGAATCACGAAAATGGCAACTTTGCATATGTCTGTCAATGAGGCAATCGCTAGTAAGTGTGGTTACTAAGAAGTGTGAAATATAGATTAATAACATCATTAAGTCATATGCCACAGCCACTCTTTAGCCCTTGAATTATCTGGATTATTTTTGGTCTAAGAAATATAGAAAATGTGTTTTTCACATCTTACAGGTACCCTAGCAAATCCCTGCTTTTTTACCTATAAATGGCTTTGCATAAAGCTGTTTATGGGAAGATGAGGTAGATAACCTTGCGTATGTATGGGCCTGCACTTTGTTGAAAACATGTCAACATGTGAAATGCTGATACATAGCTAAGTCACTGCACATTCAGCCTCCCTCCATCAATCATCTATTGCCATCTAAAAAACTTCCGGTACTCTCACACATGGTCTGTGAGCATTTAAAGTGAGTCCTGAGACATATTCTGAGAAATTTAGCTTGTGAAACATTTAAACTGTGAAAAATACTAATAACAAATCTCAGCATGATCTCATTCCTGTTAATAGCATGTTCTGAGAACAGAAGTACCCTTTTCTAAACAAAACTAATGCTTTAAATAGATAATGCATAGCTCTGCTGTGAGATGTATATCCTCTGGGCTTCATCTAAAGCAGTGGCAGTCAGCTTTTGATGTAAGAGGGTGTTGCTTTATTATAGTTCATTTATAAGAAAAATGAATTAGCTGTACAAGAGGAGGGTGAAAGAATGCTGGATTTTTTATTAATTTAGAGACTGAATGGACAAGGGACAGGACAATCCTTGGCACTAACTACTGGCCCCGGATCTGTTACGAAATGCAGAGGAATGAATGAATGACTCTCATTCTTTGACACTATGAACTCCAGATTCAAGTAAAGTTAAATATAAGTGTAGTTACTTCTAACTTTTCTGCCTTCCAAACTCTTCCTACCTTACGTATAACGAAATAGTCCTCTGAATACAGAAATAAATTTTATCCCTAAATAAACACCTGTAAAATTTACTGGGTTGACTTGAGGTCCCATTATTTCCTGCCAGAATTAAACCTAAAAAGGAAGAAGTAAATATTCTATTTAAGACTTGTTTTCCGGTGGTGTTATCTCTTCTTTTGTCTGTTCAAGATAAAGCAACTGAGGAGTAGAGTTTTTAAAAGAAAAAAATGGCAGTTCTTCTGTGTCTAAATTCCATTTCAAATTGATGGGTGGCTAAGTTTAGTTGAGGCCACATCTGGAGTGCTGGGTCCAGTTTGAGACTCCCTAGTACAAGAGAGACATTCTGGAGAGAATCCAACAAAGAGCCACAGAGATGATGAAGGGACTGGAATGTCTCTTCTGTGAGGAAAGTGTGAGAGTTGGGACTGTTCAGCATGGAGAACAGGAAGTTCAGTGGGATCTTACCAATGTGGGTGAAGGAGATGGAGGCGGGTTCTTTCCCATGGTGCCAGTGATGGCACCAGAGTCAACAGGCACAAACTGAGACACAGGAGGTTCCGCTGAACATCAGGAAACAGTTTTTCCCTGTGAGGGTGACAGAGCACTGGTACAAGCTGCCCAGGGAGATTGTGCAGTCTCCGTCTTTGGTGGTATTTGAGACCTGTCTGGCCATCTCTCTGGTCAGCTGGGTTTGGGTGGCAGGTATTTGAATCTGAGGTCCTTTTCCAACTCAGCCATTTCGTTACTCTCTGATAAAAATCTTTTTCTGGTTGTCACATAGGAGGATTCTGGTCTGCAATTTGTGTGTGTTGGTACAGATAATTATCTCTTGAGCAACTATGACTATTGCAGATTAGCTGAGCAAACTTATTCCCACTCAGAATGTGTCATTAATTGTTATGAGCAGATTGCACTCAGGCTCCTCTAGCACCATTTAACGATTCAAATCTCATTTTGGAGGACATGGAGCAGTTTGCTATCTATCTCTCATTAAATTTGACTTTTTCTCATTGACTTTTTAAATTTGGCTTTTTCATCTGTCTGTCCACCCTCTAGAAATACGTACTTGATCACTATTAGCTCAATGAGCCCCCTATAATCTCTTAATATCAGGGAATGTACTAAGTTCTCAAAGAAATTACAAGAGCTACTTTAAATTGTTTATTTGGAGCTAGCTGCTTATTCTTTATGATATCTTGTGGCCAGCTACTCAGCTACTACCCTTGCAAATGAGCAGCTGTTTCCTCATCAAAAGTCCGTACTAAAGCTGTTCAAGCTTTATTAACAAATCTCATTAGTTTCTTGAGACTTTTGTGGCCTAAAAATATCAACTCTAAAGGAAGCAAGCAGTGTTTCCTTTACCTTTTCTTTATGTGCACGAAACAAGGCATTTGCAGGAATTTGCAGCCTAAAAGGATAACTAGATAACCTGCTCTTATCCCAAGACACCAAGTTTTACTGGGATTCCAGAAGATGGAGTCCACCTACATTAGTTAGATTAAGGAAGTGCAATCTTTACTTGTATTCCTGTAGCACGCTCAACCTTTTCGATGTAGTATTCTTTTAATATTACCAGTGATCCTGTACCTTCTGTCCCAAATCCCAGAGGCATGTAAGTATCCAGCTCCTCCTCCTACCTCATCCTCTTACTGAACTTTATCTTTCCATTTTAGGAAAACAATTTGACCTAAGCACTCAAGTGCTAACTAGTTTCACACAGTAAGGAACAGCAAATGGTTCCTTGAAAAAATTCCTATGTTTTCAAAGTACATAGGATGTTCACGTGCTATAGTTACAGCAGTGAATGCTGTTCATGAGTATGTTGTCACACATCACTGATTTTGGAAGTTTTGGGGACTCTCTTGGTATGATAATACAGAAGAAAATAAAAAGCAAATTTTGCCATGCAACTCAATGACTATCTGGCAATTTAGTGTTTTAAAGAGATTACAGCCCACTGCTCCAAAACATGAGAGGCATAAAGACCTGCAGAATCATGCACAGGCTCTGGACGCTGACAACATGGATAAGAATTTGATTGTGCATTGTCTGTACCATAATCCTGATGTGGTTGGCTGCTGGCTGCCTTAGAAAACGTGGCCACTTCATTTAAACAATTGAAATGAAAACAGTTTTCTTTTAAGGCAGTCTGCTCAGTCACATAGAAAAATTTGTAGCAGTCCATGTTGCAACTTAATTTTATTTTTCTAAATTATAAAGGCTATTAAAATAAATAAGGACGTGGATGACAGGGTTGTTCAAAAAATACTAGATTACAAAAGGGCATTTTCATAATTTCTTTTTTTATCATTAGCATTTATGAGAGCTCCTGGAAACCTGAAAGTAAAATCTTCCATGCAAGCATTTATTTCCCATAGCTTATGTGCAGTGGCAGCTTGTGGTCTTGTCTCCAAGTGCTGAGCAGTTGATTTTTTTCCCCTTGAAGGTAAAATCTCTTTGTAAATATTTCCTTGAACAACATGGTATGAGATGTGCACAAATATTATGAGGTACATTTTCAAAATAGCTTAGAAATGAAACTTATTCTTTCAAAAGTTTAGTTTAAATACAAAATACTGTGGAAGTAAATAGCATGCCTACAACAAATTGACATAAGTTTTTACTGTCATAGTTGGGCTTAAAGATTATTCAGTGAAGCACTGAAATATGTGCTTATTTTAATAATTTGTAGCCCATTAACTTCTTAGATTTGACTCATGTGCTTAAATGTTCAGCGTCAGTTTAACTAGGTCAGAGATTGAGCCATCTAGGACCTTGAAGAGCTGGACCCACTGAATGTAAAATCTGTTCATGCTTCCAGAGATGTGGCTTCACAGGTGTAATTAAGCATCACAAGTCATCCTGTAAATGTTTTGAAATGTATACTTCTACAGCTTAGAAGAGAAACTTCTATGCTCAAACTGTGCAGTTTGATTTTTTTTTTCCAATCACTTCCATATCTGCCTTAAAGAGATACTTCAAAAGGTAGATTTCAGTATCACTGTAAGTGAAAGCAGTACAAATCCAGCCAAAGTAAATGGATACTAACTTTCACTTTAATATTTGCTGAAACTGTTTTCCATTGTACATCCATTGCTTTGACTGCAAAGTGCTAGATGAAATGAATTGCTGTTGCAAGCTATTTCTTCTTAAATCCCTGGATTCGCTGGATTAGGACTTCATGTCTAATGCATTTCATAATTCCCTAATAACTGCAGGATGTCTTGCTATTGAGCATTGGTTAGCCTTTATATGTACTGACTTAAAATCATCTGCAAAAATCCAGTTTTAAAAGGTTCACCTAAAAATTAGATCTGAATCCTCAGTTAATGCATAGCACTACACAGAAAGTTACCCAAGTTTTCTTGTTTGCATCATAGCATAGATTGCTTTTGAGACTTTAGAGTCCTGCTTCCTCAGTTCAATTACTTTTTTCCATATCTTCATAATGATTGAATTAATGATGTTCCCAAAATCGCTTGTATGAAAGAATTGGATTTAAAAGGTTGAAGAAAGCAGGTTCTAACAGAGGAGATGATAAACTTATTGCTGAGTTAAATATCAGTAATAATGAAGATGAGGGAGTTCAGGCATCCCATTCTTTTTTGGTGGGGTATCATTTGCATCTTATATAATTACTTTTATGTAAAATCTACAGAAGGTAATAGGAGAGAGCATCTCCACCATTCCATAATCATTAGTGAGATTTAGAGAATTATCCATTTAATATTGTCATGAATTTATATCTCCACCTTCTAAATGGCAAAATGTCATAGGAGTGGAAAACCACCACATTTTGATGATACACTTTCAGAAGTGTCTCCCTTCTTCTTCAGTTCATGTTTTCCCACACAAATTATGAGCATGCTGTAAAATGTCAACTTGGAAACAAGAAAGGCTCTATTTGCTAAGGGCATCTACTTCCCCAGTCTGCAATTCTGTTTTATGAAAACCAAGCACAACAGAAACTCAAAGCTGGGCATTAATGTTCTCTCACTGTTGAAGCTAATATAGACCTTAATCAATTGAAACTTATACGCAAACTTGGCCAATAGTTTCACTGTTGAATACTGCTAAAAGACAGAATGTTTCAATTCACACTTTGCGTTTTGGGATTTTTGGTGGTCATGCTGTGTAGACATCTTAGTTTTTTGAGTCACGAAGTTCTCAAATGATTGCCCAGCCATTCATGATCAGAATATGTGTCTGTATAAAACAGCACTTTGTGCTGACTCCAGGCTTCAAAACTGTTCTGCTGTTTGTTGTGAAGAACAGAGATGCTTATTCTCACTATCAGGGCAGTGTCCAATACTCAGGCTGCAAACCATGGTAAAATACAGTAAAATCAAGACTGGAAACTACGTTTGGCACTGTGCTCAGGGGAGAATTCTTTACACCCTCTGCTAGCCTCATGAATTGAGGCTAGATGGGCAGTGTTGCCTTTATGATTATTGAGGCTGTAAAGAAGCTGTAAAGGAGGAATTGTAAAATTGTTCCAAAGAAGTCAGATACTGCCTATGCCAGTCACACGGTCAACAAGTGCATCCCAAGCAAGTGACCAAATTTAATCTCAAAATCTATCCAGATCTCTGTTTCTCAGAAAAGAGAATTTTACAGTTCTTATTCTTGCACATGGAAACTCTTAGATGTTGAGCACACAGTAACACATCTGTGGAGTCTTTTATCTTTCAGTCAGTTTGAAGAACTATTAAAAATTGGTAGAGTTAGCCAGAGTAACCAGACTTATTTAATCTGCTAAAAAGAAATTGAAGCTGTCTCTGCTCATTGCAGGAGGGTCAGACACGATGAATTTAAAGGTCTTTTCTAACCCAGACTGTTCTATGATTCTGTTAAATTTAATGCTTCAATAAAGCAGATAAAAAACTTGTCAGTTATACAAAATTGAAAGTTAACTCTAACTTAGATTTGAAGGGATTAAATCTAAGGTTAAAATAATAATGCAATAATGTAAATAATTTTAAATGGATTGTCCAGTGTTGAAGAGAGAGATCCTAGATGTCAGGTTGAGAGATTTTGTTGTGATGAGAGCCAGTGAAAAATCTTCAAGATCAAATGTGCATCATGGCAAAAAGACACAGGAAACCTGAGAGAAAGAAGTTTGCCTTATCAGATAAGTACTAGCTTTTTTTTTCATTTCATACACTGTTGTAAGCTGAATGAATACAGGAAGTGTCCCTCATGTGATTTGTTTGTTCTCCCTCAGAGAAGCATTTTAATATATTGCTGTGATAACAGTGTGTTTTTTCTGATAGGTGACTCCGAGAAATCTACCACAAACATGAATTTAGTGTGTGATGTTTAACAATCTTTCTGTTTAGCCAGAAAAAATCTAATATAACTTTGCCATTCCAATGATGTAACTTTGTTATTCCTGTGGTATGAATCCTTTCTGAAAAATGCTTTAGCAGAAGTGGACACTCTGCTATTCCTTTTCATTGCCTCTCACTATCTTCAAACCAAAGTCACCTAGCTGATGTGTAAAAAGGTGGCAGGTTTACTACAGGCCGGCAGGTTTACTACATCGTGGAGGCATCATTCAGAATTCTGACCTTCTCTCTTATCACCAGCAGTGATGACAACTCTAAGATCTAAACAATGGCCTCAATAACTCTTGAGTAAACTACAGTGATAATGCTTTAAAATTTTTCAGACTGCCGTTTAATCACTAGGTGAAAATTATCTTGGTGTTGGTAGGGTTTCCTCTAACTCTTCTAGTACAAGAGGGAGAAAAAGAATCTGTGTTTTAAGATGGACATTTTAAAACACAGTTAATATAGCAAATGTCCAAATTGCTAAAAGTGAGTAAAAGGGCAGGTTTAATTTGGAAATGTTAATTTAAACATATATGTTGCTATATGTACACTCAGGTTGGAAGAAACTTCTTGCAAGTATAATGGAAGAAAAACGCCCAGGCTGACATTAAGAGATTATGTTGAGATTCAGAGTCTTAAATAACATTGCAAGATGTCTAGATTTGATTTGGCACCAAAGACAGACTGTAAATTTAGAGTCATACGCTGTCATTTGCAGTGGAGACGGTTTCTACTAGAAGGTCTCTTACCACATTCCAGCACCATGTTTTCCCAGGTACTGTGTTTCAGCTCAAATGCATGCATTGTAGGCTTAAAAATGGAATCTGGAATTAAAACTGAACACAGGAGGATTTATTCAATTTATAAATCAACAAATTTAACCTTGCTCTCTAATAAGCATTGTTTTCAGAAGAATGAGAGAATGTACTCATTGTAGGGGCCCTTACGAGCTCATTGTGTGTGGCAGACAACCACGATTGCACAGGTTATTCAGGTAGCACAGTCTGTCTCTCTGTTGACTATAATAGACCAATCACAACACAAAGTGAGTCTCATTTGAAATCTTAATTGAAAGACTCCTTGTGAAAAGTCTGAACAGACTCACTGGCAGTTGAAGGTGCTTTTTAATCACTGAGAATAAAGACTTCAATCAATATGGTTCAAACTATTTGCCCCTGAGCAGTAGAGCGGTGGTTTGTTTTGAAACAGTGCTTACGGCATCAGGCTCAAGGCCAAGAAAACTTAGCCCCCTGAGTTCATAATATAATTATTGTTTTCTCCATTATCTAGCAAGGGTGTTAATTTGCCTCCAAGTAATTAACTTCCCTATGTGGTTGTCAGAAAGTTTAATCAATGGCATGAACAGATACAGCAAGCTGTCATTCCTTCTGTGACCAGTGCTCCCCTCCCACCCCTGTGGAGGTGTCACTGTTCGGTAACAGGAACAGGTAGAACGTGCATAATTTTTTCATAGTCAAGGTCTAAATTGTTCATCTTCTACTCCAAAAATGAAGGCACAGCCAATCAGATCCCACCAATATAATTGCCCCTGTTCCAAAACTAAAAGCATTATACGACTCCTGCTAAAGCAGCACCTGCTTGAATGAACTTATTAAAGTCATACATGCTGTTGCATTCTCAGAGACTTCAAACATTACCATGACATTGTAATAAGAGGAGGAGCAGAAGGGTTGATCTAATTTCATTCCATTTATGTCCACTATGTACGGGACATAATGTAATTCCCTTCAAAGCTAGTGACAAACCCCCTCTTTCTTGGTGGAGTTCCAATCTGCCTTGGCAGCTTTGGACTTCCTTTATTAAGAGGGATGTCACTCTGTGGTCTCCCTTTTCTTCTAGGGCAGCGTTGTCTGTTCTGATTCGTAGCTTCTTAAATCTTCTCTTGGAACAGCTTCACACTGTTAATTTACTTCAATGTGTTTTCCAAGAACACTATTCAGTTTCACTCATTTCCTTCCCTGAACTGCCCTGCTGTGATGCATTACACATTTATTTACCTCACCCCGTTCCAAACTGCAGGAGTTACTCGCATGATCAAGAGCAAGCTGGGTAACTTTTGGGGCGACGGAGGTTATGTCTGAATCTAGACATAAGAATTCTGTCCGGTGTAATATGTGCCTTTAGTGTTTGATAGGAGTGGTTGGACTCAATGATCCGATGGGTCTCTTCCAACCTGGTGATTCTATGATTCTATGCTAATAGGTAACATTGGGCAGAAAAGCTTGTCAGCCATGGTGAAATGATCAGAGCTTTTACAAAAAAAAATCCAAAATAACCCATAGATACATCTATGACAATTTTTGGGGGGAACATTTACAGTGAATTCTAAGGGGCACCCATTTGAAGGGTAGGAATGTGAACAATCTTAAAAGTGAAATGAACCAAAATCACACCCAAAAGAAAAACTGACAGGATGAAAGGAATGTCCTTCAAATGATGGGATTTACAGAGACAGCTTCTGGAGACTTTTTTTTTTTTTTCCTCTGAAAAGTGAACTTGCTGTCAAGGAAATATTTCAATTGAGAAACAAGTAATTTCTTGATTATAGGAAATGTGAGACCTGTGAGCTTGCACTGGAGTCTAGGGAAGGTTATTATCTCCTTCCTGCTAAAACTCCTGAATTAATCCTTGATTTGCAGGATGATATTCTATCTTTGCTACCAAGTCTAATTCTGCATTTTTTCCTCTTAATTTGAGGAGAGAGAGAATCCCTCTCAGAAAGACTGTGAGGGAAAAATCTTTGTTTTCCTTTTCCTGTAGCAGGTTGACATCACTTGCATTACTATATGTATAAATATGTACATACCTATATATATAAACATCTGCAACATATATGTAAAATCAATTGCAACATATGCAGTTTTTGAGAAACTATGCATTAATGAAGGATCTGAGGTTCTCTGTTCCTCACTTCACCTACATTGATACTTAGCCCTGTTATTCCTTCCTTGCAAAGCCCAAGCTTTACAGCATCTACCCCTTCAGCGTTCCTCACTTCAAAAAAGAAAACCAACAGAAAAAATCCCCAAGAAACCTACCCGACCACATCTTAATGTGAAAAATTTGATTCCCCTGAGGCTTATGAAGCAGCTGGATCATGGTCCTTCAAATACTTTGCCTAGTGCCATGTTGGGCTTCTCTCCGTTTTTGTGTGAGGTCTGTATCTCCCAGACCATCCACACTCCCTCTTCTTTGTCCTTCAGAAAGCTTAAAGGAGAGAAGCAAATGTTTTAATTGTAGGGAGCGGGGGGTGTGATTCAGCTTTACTGTCTTTTCTGTGAAGAAATAAGGTTGTTTCAAGCTGCAGTCTTATGCATCCTTGAATTAGATTGTTTTCAAACATATATTTCTTTGAACACAGCTGCTACTTCTTTGACAAATAAGTAATGTGTCGTGAGCAACTAAAATTCATTGCAGCATAAAACCAAATGTATGTTCATTTTAGTACTTTGTTTTCTCCATGATTTTGAATCATGGTGGAATATTAAAAAAAAAGTATCTTTTATAAATCTCTTTAATAATATCTACATAGTATTGAGGCAGCAACTGTATCCAGCCATTTGAGATGTAGGTCCTATTGCTTCTACAGCCTACCAGCTTCTTGGATCCTGGTTTCAATTTACAGCCAACACCGATATTTGACTTGCAGTAAAATTTATTGCCCTGATTACAATTAAGAGCATGGTTATGGGAAAGGAATGGTTATACCATGGTCGCATTATTAAAGTGGAAGGTTTTTCACACAATACTGTTAGGGAAAGTGTAGGAAACTGAGGGAATTATGAAATCTTTTCTACCAGAACTCTTGCACCTCACACTAATTGCAACTACTATGGGGGACACCAGGGAGGATGCAGTTGCCTGGAGCCATAAGCAAATTTATTATTATTATTATTTGTTATACATGGCAACAATTGTATTTGGGGTCTATTGTGCTAACCACCCTATAAAGATATAATGAGACAGACTTTTCTCTGAAGAATTTGCAGTCTAAACAGAACAGACAAAGACAAAGCTTCCTCTACAAAATATTACCAAAAAAATGAACAGCTGTTTTCAAAAAAATTGCAAGAATAATCTTTGAATAATTGTGAATCCGTGTAGTTTTTTGACAGAATACAGTAAAGCGTTCTGACCTTCATTTTGAGATGATTTTTCATTTTGTCATTTCTTGCTCTATAACCTTGATCTCATGATATAAAATTCAAGGTTGACATAAAATGTAAAATTTCTGTTCTGTCAAGGTGAAGTATTTTGACTTACTCAAAGCGAGGTGAAACAAGAGAACCTTTCAGTGCTCCTTTTGGAGGTTTACAGAGAACTCAGAATTGTTTGGAGAATTTCAGAGAATTTCAGAAGATTTAGGTTGCATCCTAATTTTGGAATGCTAAAAGTCCTTTCGCAAGCCGGATTTTCTATGCTCTGCACAGTTCTACTTAAGAGCCTTCTTTGTTGTGGAATGAATAGCTCTAACAGCTTTCCTTAGCTTTTGTGTGGAATTAATTGGTAGTTTTCTTTCCAGCTTCTAGGATATAGCAACAATAAATTTATATTCAATAGCAGACTTATTTACAGCATCAACAGATAAGATCAGTACTGAAATGGGCACAGAAGTTAAGCACATGGGCAGAGCAGGGCAGGCTGCTTACTTTGCTGTTTTGTGTCATCTTTTCTGTAGGTAAATAGATTACTGGAGTTACCAGAGATATTTCCTCAGTGGTTTTCAATGAAAGCTTTTGGTCTATATTTCTTGTTGGCTCTGACTGTCACACATTTTCCTTCTGCAATACTATCTGGTTTTTTTGGCTTGCTTTTAGGATGAATTGTGCCAAAGGAATGCTGGAGTCCCATTAAAACCACATGTAGAGAAAAGATTAGCATAGTCAAGGAGACAGGTTATATTGAAAAAACCCTCACCCCCTGAATTGAACTGAAAATACATCTGAAACATCTCTTTTAATGTAAACTTTCGAGTTCCTTTAAATAGTTTTTCATCTGATGGGCTGGAAAGACATTACTACGGGCACCTGCCGTTGGAACATCATCTCATTAATCCCTCTGCAAAGCTTGGGAGATGATGATCACAAGAGAGAGAGTATCCACACAGAGGTGCTGCAGAGCCAAGCACACGAATCCTCAGGTGCACATATTGGGTGGGCAGAGTCTGCATTCCAAGTGGTGAGTGCAGATTGTCACAATGGGGGAGCGGGAGAGTGGCCGCTTCTGGTAGCAGGAAGATAGGTCCTTTTCCACCCATAGATCTGTAACTGCAGAGTAGGTTCAATGTCCTGGTGGCAGCCAAAGGGCAGAGTGATGCATCTGGGGAGCCACCAGAACTGGCCAAGTCTAACCCACATGAAGGCACCAAAAAGCAGTGGGGACAGCATCTAGAGATGGAAGTCCCCCTCTGCCAACTCAACCTACTCTCTGTGGGCTTTGATCTGGGATTTTGAGGAGACACCAATGAGGATCATTTGGCTGATCTTAGACTATTATTCCTTACTTGCTGACCTGTGTGAGCACCAGCAATACTGCCAGAAGAGAGCTGGAGTGTGTCAGCAGCGACTGCATGGCTGAGGTCCATGTGGTGTCTTCTTGGTGTTCTACTAAGTAAGGGGAAACTCTTCCTTAGGAATATGTAGTGCAAGGTGATAGCAACTGTTGCCCTGAGGGAGAAGCTGCTTCTCTTTTGAGAAGATGCCAGATGCTGCCTCTGCACCAGAGATAGTGCCAGCCAGCTCCAAACAGACTTAATGTTGCCCAAAGCTGAGCCTTTCAGTGATGTTGATGGTACCTCTATGGTGCTGTATTTAAGAAAAAGTTAAAAAACTAATGTGCAGCAGCTCTGAGAGAGAGGAGTGAGAGAAACAGCCCTGCAGACACCAGGGTCCATGAAGAAGGAGGGACTGTAGTGGTAATTTGCAATTAATTCTCATTGCAAGTATGAGAAACAATGAAATACGACGTAGAACATGAGTCTATTTCAGCTAATTTTGAAATTGATTCAATTGCTCTTATTTGGAGTAGCATGTCAGAATAAACCATTTATTGTGCAGACTTGTACTACTGCACCACCACTCGTTTAAAAATGTTTGGTTTTTGTCAATTTGCCTTAAGCCACTCTAACACTTTGTTCAAGCCTAAGCAGGACGGTTTTTACATGAGATATTACGTACAGACAGATACCTTTGGAGAAAGTTAAGGAGGTTGATAGAAAAAGAGGACATATGTACAAATGACAGATGCATAGATTTTACAGACAAGGCTGAAATGTCACAAATGCTGTCCATCAAACTAATGATCACATTCATTGCAAAATTTGTCAAAGATTTTTTATTGTTATTCATACATAAATAGGGAGAAAAACGTTTCATTAGCACATAATTTAGAGAAATGAGGAAACAACCCATTTCAATTGATGTCTAATGGTAGGTTTTGACATGATAATAAGATATAAAAAGTGGTTTTCTCCTACAGAGATAGTTTTACTGAGTTTCATTAAATTGAAAAACTGCTGCAGTCCAAATCCTTATTCATTTTAGAAAATGTATAGACTGTACATAAACCTATTGTTGATAGCGTGTCTCAGTCAGTAATGGATTCTTGAACTGGCCAGGCAAACTACCTTTTCAGTTATTGTCAGGCTGCATTTGCTTGGAAGATATCATTGTTTTTTCCACATTTGAATATTGGTAAAAAAAATGGAATTAAGTTTAGGTTAGATCACATAATCCACAATTAGACAGATACATATAGATTTACTGAAAAGTTTTGTTGTGATTTCCAGCACTGAAGTTTTGATGCCATAAGATTAAATTGTTTCATTTTAGGCCAGAGGGCTTATTGGAACATGGCATTAAATTAAATGACAGAATAAAACTTGATGGAAAGTCAGCTCCCCAGAAACAGTCATTTCTAGAGGCTGAGAGAAGGTGGATGAAACGTCTTTTAGTTTACTTTGTTATGAAAAAAAAGTCTTTCTTCTCAGCAAATGCAGGCTATTTTCAAACCCTGTTTCATTCTACGTTTTCCTAAATTGCATGTAGAATGCCCCCTCACTTCATTTCTTTGCGTGGACACACGAGCTGGCATTGACTTCAACCATGATACAGAGCCAACATAAAAACCAAACCAACACAATTATGCAATGTTTTTTTCTTTGTTAGAAATCTGTGTGAAATTTACATTTTCCTATTTAGCAGGGAATTTGGGAATTATGCTCTTCCATAAAGCATGTTCTGAGACCTCCTTGGGCACAAGCTGGGGCTGAAAGGAGCTACTGGTTCATCCCTCTCATGCATCCTGACTGCAGAAGCTGAGATTATTCTCTGCTTTTGCACATCTGGGGATGTGAGGAGGAAATAGCTCTGTTTCTACCCTCTCTCCCCGTCCAAAAGTAGAAATACTCTGTTACATTGTATGGGTAAATGGTGACCATGGCTTTTAAAAGGAAATTTTAGGAACAACGAAAGCTCTGTTGTGGACTTGCTGTATTTAATGTAAAGAAAATAGGAGAAGAAAGTGCAATGAGATTATGCAGCCTGTTTATATTGCCAGCATTACATTGTGCAGTCAGATATTAGGCTGTAGGGCTGTTCTTAACTTGGTGTTCTGAATTCCCAAGCTGGTATAAATCTCTTGACTTCCCAGATGTTTCCGAAGATCCTCCAAAAGGGCTCTTAAGAAACAAGCTAATGCAAGTCATTCTGGTAGCCTGTAGAAGTTTCAAAGCCTGCTCGGCCTCAGCTGAAATGCAAACAGCAGTTGTGCCATGGTTTGGGAGGTGTGTGAGTCTTGTACAGATCTGGTAATTCAAATACCAGGGATATACAAAATACGCATAGCAGAGAAATCAGAGGTCCTGTTCTCTTCCAGCACAGAGCAGGCACCTTTTTTTTTCTCTTGTAGAAGAGTGTTGTTAAATCCTGTGATGAGGCTTACTGCATTTTTATGGTCTTTGCTAGCTCTGTATTCAGAATGCTAATCATTGCATTCACACTGAGCCCCGCTCTGATCCTGAAATAATGCTGAGAATCCACATTACAATATAAGTAGCTTTAGGTATTTCCTACAGCCTAAATATGTCTGATATTCATCTGATTTCAGCAATAATGTTTGCTTCCATTGTGATATTTTTCATTTATTCTTTGCTTCAGAGATACCAAATGCCATTTCCATCTCGAGATCAGTAATACAAAGAAGATTTACCTTGCAGAAAGGGGGAAGTGAAAATCAGACATGACTGGCTATAAAACAAAATTTGAACAAACTTGTTTGATCAGCCACTGCATATAATGTTTTACATTTCCCCCCATTATTTACGATTAGTTAATAATAGAAATGAAAAACAGATATCACATGCACTACTTAGATGAAAATAAATGAGGAGGTACTAAAAACATATTTCATGTAGGATCAAGTGTCATGTTTTAAAAATCTCAATTTCTATGGCCCCAGCACTGCAATTGTGGCTATTAATCCTCAGGAATGCTGGGACAATGCATTGATTAGAGTGTAATAGTTTAATCATCTCTCAGTGGTAGTTCGTGTTGCCGTTTCACAGATCATGAAATGTGTCTGTTTAAGATACGAGTACATTATCTTTTCTTCGCTTTGGGGGCAGAAGGCACTATGTAGCCGTGCTTATTTTATCACTGTCTTTTACCAGTGTTGTGGCACTCATTGTTGTGGTGATGCAGAACACAGGGATAGGCAAAAATGATGTTTATTACTGGGAGAAAAAGAAGTGTTTTCCTTCTGGAAATGCTTTTGCATTGCAAGGTACGGACTGTACCCTCTCGTCATTGGCTCTGAGAACTGCATCTGACTATCTGTGAGCTGGAGACCTTATTGCCTTTGTGGTAAGGACAGTGAAGTGACAGCATTCCTTAAGTAAGTAATTACAGCTATATGAAAACTGAACGGGCATATTGTGAATGTATTCTCTCTTAAGGGATTTGGGTATATTTTTGACTTTGTGAGACTGAGTTTAAGTAAATATAGCAGTATCTTCAAAGGCCAGAGGGGAAATGAGAAGTTAGGAACTGAAACAAGCTGTCAGGAACACTGCTCTTCTCCTCTCCAGGTGTGTTAGTGCATTCCTCTGGTGTCAGGTGAGCTTCCCTGGTTCATGCAAACAGCTGATCAGCCCTTTGTTGAAGGACTTGTATAACAGCAGTGGCCCAGGTGGCCAAGACAGCCAATTGCATCTTGGCTTGTATCTGAAATGGCATGACCAGCAGGTCCAGGGAGGTTATTCTCCCTCTGGACTTGGCACTGGTGAGACCACTCCTCACATCCTGTGTTCAGTTCTGGGCCCCTCACCACAAGAAGGATGTTGAGGCTCTGGAGCAAGTCCAGAGAAGACCAACGAAGCTGGTGAGGGGACTGGAGAACAGGCCTTATGAGGAATGGCTGAGAGAGCTGGGGGTGTTTAGCTTGGAGAAAGGGAGTCTGAGGGGAGACCTCATTGCTTTCTACGAGTACCTGAAACTCGAGGTTGTGGAGAGGAGGGATCTGGCCTCTTCTCCCAAGTGACAGGGGACAGGACGAGAGGGAATGGCCTCAAGCTCCACCAGGGGAGGTTCAGGCTGAACATTAGGAAAAACAATTTGGTGATTCTATGATTCTATGATTTCAATTCTGAATTTGTTTGGAAGTCTGACCCTTAATGGCTTGTCTGAGGTGAAATAAATAACATCTGAAAGAGAGCTGGCCTGTAAAATCACATTTACTTGTGTTTCCTAAGTACTGGAATATACTCATTTTTCAGAGAGTTTCCTGGCTTTTCCAAATGACTGAATATACACAGGTCTTTAAATGTGTATTTACTTTCAGATCCTACATTTGTAAGTAAGAAACCCTAGTTCTTACATAATCTTTATATTCTCCGAGTTGAGAAACAGTGACAGTGCTTGTATTTCTTTTCAACATCAATTTAGTAAGTATATAAATATTGACATTTGCTGGTTTTTTTCTAGTATTACCACTAAAACTGTAGGTACTTTTCCACTTTGAGAGTGTTCAATTCTAAAGTGCCAAAAGTTCAACTTTTAAGAGAATCAGAAGTTCAATAAATGATGAATTAAAGTTAATTTTTGCTGCAACAATAGCTATAACCACATAATTAAAACCTATTAATGTTTTTTTCCAGATGAATTCAAACTGTTTATGAAAAGGCTACCCATGAATTATTTCCTGAACACATCTACTGTAATGCATTTGTGGACAATGGATTCTAATTTTCAACGTCGCTATGAGCAACTAGAAAACAGCATGAAGCAACTCTTCCTCAAGGCACAGAAAACTGTTCACAAGCTCTTCGGCCTCAGCAAGAGGTGCCATAAACAGCCACTCATCCGCATGCCCAGGCAGAGGTAAGAAAGCCTATGAAAAGCTGAGAAACTCAAACTGCTTTCTTAACACCAAAATCTCCTTCAGGACATAAAGGCGGGGACGTGTGCAGTATATGGTATAGGTACAGGATGCTATCTTTTTATGTGTAGGAGCTGGACAATCCCAGCTTTCACTATTGCTCTGTTCATGTTTTCCTGGCTATGATGGGAAGAGTCAAAACTGAACCTGAACTGAAGATGACTGCTTGTTATGTGAGGCAACTTAAAAATAGTGCAAGTGTATGGACTCATCCCATTTCACCTGCCTCTGCTTTACAAGTCTATATTTTCAGTGGAACTTGGCCAAGTGTAACAGTGACAAATAATTGTATACCAAATACTAAATGCCTGATCTGAATCAAGCGTAGCTATTTTAAGACCTTTCCACGTCATTATACAGTATATACTACACACTATTGATTTCTTGTCTTGTTTGTCAGATATGAATCAGATTTGAAAGAATGCCTTAGGAAAAAAACCCAGAACTGTTTTAATCCTTCCTAGAAACAGAGAGATCCTAAAAGCTAACTAGTCCAATCTGTATTAACACAAGCTGGTTAGAGTTTACCGATGATTGAAAGTGGCTTTATTAAAATCAGTGGAATGACATTTGAGTAAATCTGAAATGAATGAGCTTCTAAGGATGTTATTCTTCTGAGCACAAACATCGCAGGCCTAGTCCAGTGACTCCAATGTTTACCATGTACCTCCTTCGATTTTAAAGAAATCCAGTTTAGGTTCAGTGTTCCAGAACTACCAGGGGTATTTTACTCTCCCCTGCTTTCATCTCACCTTTTGCAAGCTAAACGTCCAACAGTCCGTCTTTGAATTTTGATGGCACTTGGCTAAATCTTGCAGCAGACAACTGCTATGGCCCTCATGGTCCCTCTTTTCTACATCTTATACTTTACCTTGTGATCTACTAGTTAAGACAAAAGATGTGGTTTTCACTTGTGGGGTCACTTCATAATTAGAAAGAATTCCTGAAGAAAGGTTACATAGTCACTGCAGGGCTTTGACATCGTCACCTGTGTTTCTTGGCAACTATCTAAGCAAGAGTTCTGCTAAAGAGACAATTCAGCATGAAATATTTCAGGAGGAAACTGGAGCTTTTGAAACCACAAAAAGTAGAATTCAGCCTCACTTCCCCTCCCACCCCCCCCAGCAAAATTTAAAATAACCAGGTTTTGCAAAATAATCACTGTAAGTTTTGGGGTAGTCTTTGGTTCCCATCAGTAATGGCAATGATAGAATAGAGATGAGCTGAGATATAAAAAGCAAAGATCGTTTGTTATGCAAAGGATATTTTTTTTTTTTTTCAGATACAGGACTTGTGAGTTCATGGGTTAATAGTAAATGTTACTAGGAATGACTTTGTCTCTTTTACAGGGAGTTGAAGTGAACTTTCATAGCATTTATTTTGCAATGAATCCCTAACTTATTTTTAAGCTATTTATGTCCCATTTTAGTGACTGCCCTAAATTTTTCCCTCACCAGTACAGAGGGAGATTGGACATATGATGACATAATGATGATCAATAGATGGCTCAAAGGCAGATTTGGGAATACTTAGCCAGTGGGATGCATTTTCTAAAAGAGTATTTTCAAAGTCTGGATTCCATCTGGGAAAATTACCATCAAACATCAGGGCTGTTATGGTTGATAAGAAGAGCTTTGAACAGAGAACTGAGGGGAAAAGGTCAAAATAAACTAGTTTAATTTCCAGACCTGCTTAAAAAAATTCTAATACTCAAGATATAGGAATGGATAAAAGAGCATCAGTGGCAAAAAGGTAAATAATGAGGAGAAAGCAGACACAGGTATTGACAGAACTGGATTCAGGTACTTCCCGTGATGAGAATATACCTAATCCAAATAAGGTACTGGATTTTTTTGATCCAGAACTGCTAACAGGTAGGCACACAAATGAACAGCAGGTAACGTGATGCAGAAATAACGTGAGTAATGCCAGGGAGAAGCAGGAATTATTTCTCAGGCTGTACAACTAGATGTTTCAGCAGAGAATGATTGGAATAACAGAACTAAAACCAAGGACTCAAATGGTTTGTGTTTAAGGGAAGACAGAAATAAAAGGGGAAATGGCATCTTCATGTGCCAGTGATAATGTAAGCTTCAAAGAAACAAGAAGGAGTATTTGGAACAAAATTTAATCCCTTACAAAGGCTTTCCAAACAACAACTTCAGATTAGTGTTTGGACTCTGCTGTTGATAGCAAAGAGAAGGGAGACACACTCACTGGAGGTATAAATGCTGTTTTAACTTATATGTTATGGGCATTTGTCATTTCAGATAAAGGTTTAAGAGATGATGCTTGAGTTTTTAATAAAGGTCATGATGCTGGCAGTGACTAAAGCCAAAGTAAACAAAGTACCTCTGCCAGTGTTTAATTTTACTCTGTATTTCACAAGTCAGTAGGAAATATATACAAAGAATTTTTCAAGGAATGTGTCGAAAATGAGAGTTGGTGTTCTCTTTAACAAAGCTGGGGTGTATGTCCTAAAATTTTAGTGTAATTAATGAAGACTGGTCTATGAGACTCAGTTTTATAGGGGTTTATCTATGTAGTCTGCCAGAAAGCTTTTTGTCAAACTTGAAGGAGCGCCTCCATATGGTCAAGGTTATAATCCATCCCTGAAAATACCCATCTCTTCTCTAGCCTCCAAGTTTTGTTACTGAACATGAAAGAAATTGTTGCTTAGGGTTTTTTATGAGATTCAATTAATCAGCTAGACAGAATTGCTTGCAACATTTTTTCCAGATATCCTGAAGAACCAAGACACTTAGTAATCATAAGACTAAATTACATTTAGCTTTAGTTTTTCTAATCCTTGAACCAAATTACCATTGAATCTGCTCTTAATGTCATTGTACATATCAGAAAAGAATCAATTAACTCACAAGTTAAATAAACTGCATTCCCATGTCTCCTTTTTAAACACAGTTTGTATTCTTCAGCTAGAATAATGTATAAATAGTTTTCTTTCAGCCTGCTGTAGCAGTCAAAACAATGTCTTATTTACTGCAGCACTTTGGTGCACACTGAGGATGGGAACAGGGTTACTATATTTATTTTATTCCGTTCATGGCATATCTTTTCAAGTTCCAGATGTTCTTCTGAGATTTGAAGCTTTCTTTCATTAACATGAAGCAGACCCTTGTCCTTCTTTTCAAAGTCAAATCATGCCAAGAGACATCAGAAGTCTATAGATTTCTATTAGAAACTGTTATAATACAGCTGAGTGTAACTTTTAAAATTCACCTGAATTAATCAATACCCTTTCTATAATCAATGAAGTGTTTATTGCTTGTCTGAGTTTTAAAAAAAATGCGAACTGAGAACTCAAAACCAGCAAGGAGCACAGACATTGATAGATATATTGGTAGATAATCTGTTCCCATGCTGTATATAGGGGTGGAATAAGAGAACATTCTCTTTCAAGAGACAAAGAGAAAAATCAGATTAAAAAAAACTGCACTCTGAAAAAAAAAATTGATATTCTGTGAAATAGTGTTACCAGGTGAGCTACTGCCTTGATGAACTCGAGGCTCTGCTGCTGCAAAAAGCTCAGCTAATGTGTTCTTATTGCATTGACGCATCGGCCTTAAAAACTTGTGGTGTCATATGCTCATTCATTGTGTTTGCCTGGACAGAGCCCAGAGCATGCAGCAATTGTTATTCCACTAGATGGCCAGCTCTTGCTGTGGTTTTTGTAAAGGAAGGTTGTTGAAAAGAGCTAGTGACACTATACATTTGGCTCAGCAGGAATCAGTAGGTGTTGTAAAATGTATATAGGAAGGTTGCTGAAACAGTGCTAGAAGCGCAGTATGTTTGGCTTCACAGGAACCAAGATGAGGTGTAAAACCATATGTCTGCCCCAAGCTCACTGTGCTTTTTTATGTATTAGGAGCAGGAGGTGTAAGGAGCAATCGTTAATCTTTGGAAGCGATTTGCATATAGAATTGTAGAATCACCAGGTTGGAAAAGACTCACCGGATCATTGAGTACAACCGTTCCTATCAAATACTAAACCATGTCCCTCAGCATCTTGTACACCTGTCCCTTAAACACTTGGTAACTGTGGGCTAGGATATCCACTCTGAGAAAAGGACTGACATACTCATTAAGTGAGTCCAAGCTCTCAATTCCTGCAGCATCTTTCTCAAATGAGATGAGAAAATGGTGCCCTGTTCCAGGCAGCAGGTGAGAGGCTTCCTCACTGGGTGCTGTGACTCACACCTGCACGGAGAGGTGAGGACTGTGCATGCTTGATTTCATGACACCTTCGGATTGAATCTTCTCCTTTTTGAAAGACAGAAGAGTTGGAGGGAATAGAGATCTATCAGTTTTGCTCTATAAGGATGTCTGTATGTGATACTACAGCTCACATAAGGTGATGGGAAAAGGTGAAGCAGTAAGGAAAGTTGTGGTTATGCATCTGTCACTGTGTTATGGGGAGGGAAAGTTAGTTCTGTTTCTGTTTGGGCTAACATGACACTAAGGTGTCTTCCCAAACATAATGACTATATTCTGAGAAGCTAAGTCACCAGAGCAGAAGGCCTGACCCTGCTAGTAGTAGCTGCTGTCAGTAGAACGCCTGAGGTGAGGTTGAGCAACATTTACATCCACCCAAATTATGGAACCAGAACCAGAAAACTGGAGTATCAATACTTAGAGCATAGAAGAAATACAAACCGTCTTGTCAGAGCAGGAGAATCTTTACTTTTCCAAATATTTTCTAGTAAGGATGGTGATGATTTCTTCTGATTGTGTTTAATACCCAAGCGCTACTGAAAGACGTTGAAGACAGGGAAAAGCTTTCATTTCTTCCTTCAGAAGTGCCAGCTTAGCACTTGATTTTGTTCTTTTTCCTGTATCATTCAAATTGGTTGCTTGGCTAATGTTACCCATTTGAGTGAATGCACCCAGAATGTTGCATTGCTGTATGTACAAACCTTATTTGTACGCAGTTTAAATCACTTCATTATGAAAAGCATCACTTCAGTCTATGCAGAAAAAGAGATTATGATATCTGACTTTTATGGTGTCTTTAACACAGTCCATCAGAATCCTGAGCGCTTCAAACCTGTTGTCTTCAGAATCCCTTGGAATTAAATACACACAAAAATGACAATATAGCCTAAATCAAATGCCCTAAAGATGTTATACAGGATTAGTTCCTTACTTCCCCAAACTACTTTAGATTGTTTTGCTCTAAGGATAATTGATGCACGGGCACAAAATTACTAGGGAATAAAATCTCCACCGAGGAAGCCACAAAGTTCAACACAAGGAAGTTTCATAGTACATCCCAGAGATCTCCATTTTGGCACATTTGTGGCATTAGATGTATGGAAACAAAAAAATCTAATTATAAATCACGTAGCGGACTGCTTGAATGCAGGTGAACAGTGAGTCTAGGTGCAAGTGAACTGAATCTAATGCATATGATGTTTCCAAAGGAGAGGTGTTAACACACAACATTCTGTCTGGTTTTAGAACATCTCCTTTTAATAGAGTACAACGTACCATTGTTGTAGTTCTAAACAAAAATCATTCCAAGAAAGAACAAAGGAAAATGTATTTAAATTGCACGCAATTTTATATTATCAAAAAAGCAGATTTTTTTTTATTGGCTTCATTTAAGATATTACATGTCGGAGTTAAAAAGGGATTAGCAACATTCAATGTAAAGGAATGACTCTCCAATGGAACCTTTGATTTAATCTAACAGACTAGGTGCACACTGAAAGTTGTGTGCCATAGAAAAGGAAGGTGACGAGATGAAAGTATCTGAGATAAAATGAAGGTCAGCCTGACAGCTGTTGCTTTACTAAACTGAATAATACATCTGTGTCTTTCCTCAAAGGAAATAAAACAATCTGCTTTGAGGTGATACCTTTAATTGGATTGGGGATTAGTTATTTAAAACTAACGTGACAAAAATAACAATATGATATACAGGCCTGCAAATAATAGTTCTGATAACAATGGCAAGCTAAGATAAATTCTTATGTATATATGTGTTTTTACACCTGTTTTAATAACTATATATACATAGGGGCAGGCTGCTCTTGGCATCTGTCCTTGTAATGCATTTTCTCTCAAGGAGATTTGCAGCACTTCATCATGTACTCATGGAGGCTGTTCTTGGTCATATGCTATACAGGAAATTTTTTCCTGCCTCCTCACAATTCCATTTTTGATATTTTTTTAAATATGAATAGCAATATTAGAAGGAAGTAATTTTACCATATCATAGAGTGCTGTGAAACTAGTAGACAGGTTATATTAATGTCAATAAGCAGGATTATGCCTGCTTCCACGCTCTGGAAATACCATTTGTGCAATACGTGGATTGAAGTTACATCTCTCATACCAATGTTTTGTTCTTTTAAAATATGGACTATTTACCAGTTACAGTGCAACTGTACCCCAGCGACAGTGGTTTGGCCATCTTATTTTACATTTTGTCACATGATGCAAGGTGTTAAAAAAAGAAAATCAGCTTGGCACACATCATCTGACACGAGAGAAGCTAGACCAGTATAGTAGTATATATTAATATAATACTATAGGATGTTGTGTTATACCTTATTCTGAGACTTGCAGTATCACTGAATCACTGAGCACTGCAAGAGTCTGTAAAAGGACAGAGCATTGCATTATTATTTTAGTGTCCACCTCTGTCTTGTGGCTTCTTTTCTCAGAGTAACAGGGTGATAGGAATAGAAATCCCATATACTTTTGGAAGGCCAGGTTCCTCTAGAGTCCAGTTCTGAGAAGTGGAAAGTTGGGATCAATTTCCCTTTCTCTGTCATGAAACAGTATCTAGAATATCCAGTTTTGGGGGTTTTTTTCAGATCTGCTAGCACTCATTCCACTACAAATTTCCTCTGTCCCTTCCACCTACCCATTGTTGTTTCCAATTTAAATGTCCAAACTTCCCTTTTTATCCCCAGGGAAATTGTGTAATGTAAATGGTGCTATCAGTACTAGAGCCTGAAAATCTGAAGGAAAACACAAGCAACTTAAAATAGCATTTATTTTGTAGACATGTGGTATTAAAAAAGGAAAATGCAGATTAAGAAAAAGCTGGTATTTCAGCTATAAAGATGTGGTGTTCAGCACATCTAAACCCCAGTACAGATCCACAATACTGAAGGGCTTGCTTTTGGCCTTTTGGTTTTTACTGTGAGGAAAATGCTGTAAGAGACCTTCCCTCAGGCCAAATTTAAAGATATCTTAATCACCTATCCACACAAATCACTTACAGAAACAACATCAGAGCCAACACTATGGTGACTCACAAGGCTTGCAAGCCTACACTTTAGAATGAATGCTCAGTGTGTGGATGGACACTGGCACACGTTCCTGGGCTTGGCAGCTTCTCTTTGCTCCTAGCCAGGTGACCATCTGTCTTTGTAGTTGTGACATGTGATGTGATGCCTGTGTTCTTCTCTAGATATATCACCCCCCACCTTTACAAACCATGATAAAGTAAATCACAAATGCGGCTGAAGGTCAGGGAAGGACACCAGCATGAGATACTTGGGTCTTGGAGCACCCTGACCTTCAGACTATCTCCAAGTCCAGAAAGCTGCAGTATCTTCTATATTTTACCTGTACAATTAGAGCATATTTGAGCATGGCTTTATCTGATCTGGAAGATTATAAAATGTACCATAATGACATGTCTTTTATCATCTATGGGTTATTAAGAAGGACAAAAATAAGAGAGAATAACTGTGATATTTGGTCTCTGGCGTCATGTTTCCTCTGTGGCATCACGAAAGTCCCCTGCCTGTGCCCACCACAGAGCAACAGGACTGACAATAGGGTGACAATGTCACGCTTCCCTTGCTCTATTTTGTCTGTTGTGTTTCTTTAGAGCGACACATGGACTTGTCTCTCGCTCTGTGTTTATACAGCCCATGTCACGGCGGGGCCCCAACCACAGCTCAGGCTGGGATGAATTGCTGTAACAGAAATGCTTTTCTGATCTGTGCTGTTTAAAGTAAAAAGATGTGTCCTGTGAAGTAAAAATGTGAAGGTGGTATTAATGCAAAGTACTAGAAAGCTGTGACATGAGTGCAGAATAGAAAGGAAGATGAAGGTTGGACTTGGGGAGTGGGACACATTGCCGTGCATATCCATATTTCAGGCAAAACCTTTCATTGCTCTGATGCCTCCCTTTGACAAAGAGGTCTCTGCCTGTCAGATCATGTCTGTCAGCACTCTGAGAACAAGAATTTCAGGTTCTGAATCAGAAAAAAAACTTCTCAATTAAACAAGTCAAAGAACTGTGAGATATGCATTGATGTAGAAATGGATCCATACAAGCAAGCGTCTGCTGTTTCTCACCTGTGTTAAGTCACAGACAATTTACCCTCTTAACTCACTCGGAGGGGCAGGACATTCACTCTCCAAGGGATCATCAAATGCTAGACTTCAACCTTTGGTGTTGTGCTTTAGATCATCTTAGCTAAAGCCATATAATAGCTTTGTCTTTAGATAAATTTGAAGATTGGATGGTGTCAGGCCAGCAGATGATGGGTTTTCAAGCTTGACAATGCTGTAAACCTGCATCCCAATTGGTTGTGTTGGCTCCTGTCTGCTCCTCTGTTCACTTCTACAAAAAGATCCTTTGATTCCAGCATGCAGAATACACCAATCCCAATGTGGTTTAAGTGGGAACAAGCTTCTTATCTGGCCAGTGTGTACAGATATGATCATGCAAAGACTTACACAAAGTTTGAGAATGCTGTTTCATACTATGTTGTTCTTCCATTTGCAGCATAAAGAAGAAAATAACTTTAATATATTATCTTCCAGATCATTCAGAGCTAGTAATTCTTTCTTATGTACTGTTTGTCCGATCTTTTATAAACCTAAAATACATTCATTTTTGATGTACTATGTTCTCTCTATTTTCTTACTTACTCTTGATAAAAGCAAAATAAATGAATAGAAAGAATATGGTGCATATTGAAGTTTAAAGGGCAGGGAGACATTTAATTTTTCTGAAATTGAACTGCTAGATGAGAATTCAGCTGGTGCAGAATTGCTATGGCTACTGTCAGTGGTAGAGAAATTTACAGGCAGAAACAGGGAAAAAAACCCATACAACCATAGTTAGTTTTGGAAACATTAAATAAAAAAAAATCCTTTGAAAAAAAATCAGAATTATGAATTCCCTACTGGTATCTGATGATTGTGGCATTATACAGACTGGTATAGATGATAGATGGTTTGTTTACCCTGAAGAATACCAAGTGACAATCCCCATACCTTTACTGACAGCAGTGCCATGATGTGAGCTAGAAACTGTCTGTGTCCCCTCCCCGTGTCCTTCTTCCCCTGCTTGGACACATCCAGCCCTCTGTTGTGCTCCAGAGAGACAGGATCAGGATCAGGCTTGCGCTGTCTTGGCAACGCGCCTCAGCTTTCTCTGGGAGGGATTGTGGCTGGAGGGTGTGAAAGCACATCCACGCAAACAACGAATACCAGAGTGGTTTAGTCCTTGGCTTCTCGCTGAGAGCATCAGCAAGGGTACCCGGTTGTGGGGGTGACATGTGCTGTGCAGACAGATGTCACCCAGGGAGAAGCTTTATTGTTGAAATATTCACCTCATATGTTGTCTTGTCAGAACATTTATATTCCTGACAGATCATGGATATGAAATGTTGCTCAAGGGCTGCACCGCAGACCCCAGACAACACAAACTTACACCCCAGTTTCCAGTCCAGCTCGTGTCCAGAGTGTGGCAATATCTAGCATGGTAGAGCATTGTTTTTGATGTGCTGGTATGCAACTCAAGTTTTTCTATATCTCAAAAGATATTCCAAGCAAGCAGTGGATTATTCTCCTTTACTCTGGGTAATATTAGAAAGATTTCGAGAGTGAGATCTGCTACCCTTACTCATCCAAGCAAATTAATCAACCTAATAACCAGAAGCAATTTGCTTACCAAACAAGAGAGCAGAAAGTATAAAAGCGACAGAACTTGCCCATTAGAAATATTAAGTTTAAATGCAATCATTAACTTCTATGGATGTTTATTGTCTGAAACGAACTCATTATCTTATTGGCATATAAACTTAGGTTCTGACCTCGTTTGTGTGGTTCTGGAAAGAAAAGTGTTTTTATCCATTGTGAAGATGCTGTTGTATCGACCACAAAATGTACTACCTCCAGAAAGAAAAAACACCAAAACCCAAAGATTTTAATTTTTAATTTTCCTTCCATTATCTGTGTTTTCAGAACCTTTGATAAATAGTTCCCATTCTACACAAGTGACAGGAATGACTTCAATATGTATTCAATCCTCTCCTCATTACATAGAAGTGCAGTAAATGCATCAATTTGTTGCACCAATTAAAATTAATGTATACATCTTTATATAAAGAAACTTTGAAAGCCATTACCTTTTCCAGATCATACATGTCTAAAAAATAGCGATTAGAAATCTCTCTGAATATTACTTAGGCTCTGTTCATTATATTTCTTAAGACTCTTCTTCCTTCTTTTAAAGGATATTTCCAGTAAAATCTCATTTCAGGGTTATCTTCTTAAACCTTTATTTTTTTTTAAATACTCCAAATATAAGAGACATCTGGTTGATAGTTAAGAAGAAATCCTGAATAATTCTTTAATTAACCTTAGAAGAACCCAAAGACATCATGCCCTTGATACTGTACGTATATTATTTCAACATTTTTTGACAAAGTTGCCTTAATTTTGCGAAAAAATGGAACAATAACTGATGATTTTTTTAATGTAAGTTGAAAGCTTACCATCTGTGTAGATTGCTTCATCAGTGTATTATCTGCAGAAAGCACTACTGGTTTAGCTAATTCCTGGAGTGATGACTAAGATACAGTATAAATATAAATGAGACAGTTGGCAAATATGCCTAAGATGTGAGCAGGGCACTGTGAAATGGATAGATAAGCTGCTGACTGTGTTGTCCCTAATTTTTCTCTACAAAACCTCAGTTAAATAACCTCTGAGTAGCCACCAACATAGCAAATCCCAAGCCAGCATGCAGACTTTCTGTTTCATCAATTTAAGCCCTCAATACATCGCAGAACACTTGAGCAGCATTTTCTGTCTTGCTGAGTCCAGTCCACAGCTTAATGAATCTTGTCACTGGTATGAGGTTGTTCAACATTAAGTGATTTTTTATTTCTTGTGCTGACCATCTGCTGCATAATGTTGACTGCTTCTCTGTGTATATCCACATTTGGATATAATATCAGCTGCATCAGAGAGGAAGCATTTTGCTCGTGGATGAAGAGATGAGCAAAAGTTCATAAAAGCCAGAAACCTCAGCTTTGAATGACAGAAGCAGAGAAACAGGTTTCCACCTATGAATATTTAAAAGGAAGTCCATACAGAATATCTGCATCTGTGCTTCTAAGTCTTGCTGCAACTTGGGGTTGGATTAACTTCAAAGATAAAAATAGACCCTCTGTCTATGAAAATTTCTCTGTACTGAATAGAGATCAGTGTCCTGAGAGAGAGGAGTGAAGCTTTATAAAGAAGTTTTCTACAGGAGGCACCTGTGAATCTTGGCAAATAAATGATTTCAAAGCCTGTTTCTTCTATTTGCTGAATAGCAGGCAGTCATCTGCTTACAGACCTCTATAGACAAATTCAGATGAATGTTCCTATGCAGTTGTGAAAGTGATGACACTGCAAGCCTCACAAGCTGTGGGATCAGACATCTCACCTAAACTTGCAAATGTATTTTACAAAAAACATCTTGTAATCTCATCTTTGAAGTATGCAAGATCATTCACTATATCCTTTCCAACCTTTTTGTGAAGGCAATAGTGAAATGGAACCAATATTCTGTATATGTGTGAAATTAAACTGATTTTTGTGTAATCCCTAATTTGCATGCCTAGCCTTGGTAGTAAACCTAAGCAGAAATGCCTTGCAGTGTTTGCAGATCATAATCCCTAATCATCAATATGAAGTATACAACTCTGCACACAGAAAATTATATTCACACATTTACAGAAATGTAATGAATAAAATTAAAGAGAGTATTTGCAGAACTCTCTCTTCAACAGAACTGTACAACTTGCCTCCAGAATTGTCAAATAGAAATTTCTTGAGCACACAAGTTGAAATGCACAAAACTTTGCTTCTTAAAACAAAAAAATTGGTTTCTTAAACAACCCCCCTCCCTGCCCCTCCCCCAGGAATTGTACAAAACTCAGTTCTGACTTGTGGTGGATTTTGCTGTCACACTCTTAAGAAGCTTTGTTTTAGGAGGGTCCATCACAGCTTAATCCCTCTGAGACACAGCACTTTCCACGCTTCAGAAGAAAAAGCTCCATTTCACAGCATGTCCTTGGTTCTGATCTCAGGGGTTGCCTTGAAGTTTAAGCTGAAAACTGCAGTCTCTGACTACCAGGTAAGAAGTAGTAGCTAGTTGCAGTAATTTTCATCTCTTCCTGACCCTATTACATATTCATTTTTATATCTGAACTCAGTTGCTTGATCACAGTCAAATCCACGATCACATCAATGGTACCAGTTCCAAAAAAAAGGGAGCAACTCCAAGTATTTACTTGTATGCACTCTTATGTCTGCAGGCTCCCCCAGAATCTAGTAAGACTTTCATTTCCTTGTTGGCAACACCATCCTAGTGTGGGTTCATTCGTCTGAACCCAAGATAATGTAATCCCTCAACCCTGCAGTGGCGTAAGTTATAACCACTTACTGTTACATGTGCCCAGTGTGTTCATGGAAAAATGCATATGATAAGTCAGTTCCGGTAATCTGTAAAGAAAAAGACTCATTGAACTTTTATTTTTAGTGTGGTTAACACTTTATTTTCAGGTGTGGAAGCTGGTAAGCTTCTGAGGTTTCAATTGCTTGCCTAGATTTCCAGGCTGTTCTGCATATGTTGTTGACATCAGAAAGTGCTGAAATAACATTTCCACTGGAGGAAAGAGAAAGATTGAGTGCTTAATTTCTTGAGAAGGTAGCTTTTAAAATGTGGTTAAAGTGTGCAACTGCCAGCATTAAGGCATCTGAATGGCACTTACACTTTGCATACTTTTAGGCTGCAAAGTAAAACTGAGTATGATTAATGGGATGGCTTTACACATAACAGCACATCTGGGGATTGTGTAATTTTATATTCACCTTCCAAACTCCCATAAAAGTACATTATTGTAGCATGGCACTTCTGAATAGTTACGTGGTGACTGGAGCCTTAACAACTCCCATTCTTACAATGGAAATCTGCTGTGTAGTAACTCGGTCTCACTTTGTGGAGTTCACCCTTCAAGTAGGATGAAGAATATAAAACACTAGAAGGGTGTTTAGGGGACACGTGGATGATTATACAAATGCTGGAAGACATGTAAATAATTGGTTGAGTATGGCAGTAGAAGAGCAGAGTATCTACTTAATTCCTGTCCAGAGGACTGAGGAGAGGTCACTGCTTGTCTGGGGTGGGGGCAGCTGCTGCTCTGACTTCCAACATCATCCTTGTTACTGTGCTTGGTGGGGTTCACCACAAAGCCATGGCTACCTTTGTACTTTTTAAGGATCAAGCACATATTCTTTGTGTCGTGTCTGAGCCTGAAGAGATGCCCCAGAGCACCTGCTGTACTGGTAGCAGCACCCCTAGTGGCACCTGACCATGAGGAGCTGAATAATCTGAATAGTAACAGAAAGGTGATAGTGTGTTTGCAACTCTGAACAAAAAGGATATTTGAATTACAGTTGTTATTGCCAACTAATTACAAGACAAAAATTTGCAACCAGCTTAATTCTGCTGAAACCCAGCTGGAATTAGAGCTGCTCCTGTGTGTTGTGTGGCATCTTCGTCCCAAAGGCAGTGCTTGGTGGGCAGCTGTCATCAGCCAGAAGATACCTCCTGATCTCATGGCATAAGAATGAAAGTTCTCCTTTATAGTGGCTATCCAAATTAAGATACTTTTTATAGCAAGCAAATTTTTCCTTGGTTGTCTTTTTTTTTCAAAGATCTTATCAGTTGAGTCACAAGAAGAGAAATTTCTTATTGCTTAAGTTCTTTCCTGTTCTTTTTTTCTGTGGTTTATAAGACACTAGGTTTACCACTAATGGAATATTAACACCTTTTTTTTGTTAATTTTAACTGTATCTGTAGGGAAGAAGATTCAGTTTGATTTGTGCAGCAGAAATCATATCAATCTGCAGAATAACTTATTCTCAAGATGGCAGGTATCAGATACAGGTAGAAACAAAATCAACAATAAAGAAATGAAAATTTTCTGAAGTTCCTTTATGCAAGTAGAATCTCCTGAGTAGGATTTTAGCTTTGTTAAATTATTATTATTTTTAGTAGAAGAATAAGACTAATAGAATGCGTGTTACTGACCTCTATGTTCTTCGATGTTAAGCTAAGGAAGGACAAACAAACTGTTGATGTGAGCACAGATATTACTTTCCTGTAATCTTTTTTAATTTGTCGTGGATATGTTAAGCTTTCAGTGAACAAATAAGAGGAAATACCAAATGCATTTTATACTCCATAATTTTCTGTAGGGAATTAACATTATTCAGCTATTTATTTGCAAGCATATCATATTGTATATCTCTGTGAGGCAATGCCTGTGTGCTTAAACACTGAATTATAGTTACTTCAAATTACAGATACTTCAAATTAGGGATATGGCTTAGTAGTGGACAACTGTGGTTGGACTTGATGACCTCAAAGGTCTTTTCCAGCCTAGGGATTCTATGATTCTAAGAACCCCACGTTCTTACAAAGATAGATCCTGCCAGGAGAAACAGTATAAATGCTTTAGTAGATCAGAAGGACATGAATTATAGGTGACATATCTCTTTACCTGACAGCAAGTAGGAATAATGCAAATATACCAACCAAACATCTAGCAAAACCATCGGAACCATAACTAATGTAAACTTGTATTAGAAAAAAAATATTCTATGGTTAAAAAATCCTCTTGCTCTTTATACTTTTAAAAAATACATCTAAACAAACAGATGTGCTCAGTACTGGTGGAATTCTAAATATCGCAAGTGTTGGTTACACAGCATTGAAGAACAAGATGGCTGTTGACAGGAGCAATGAACAGTGAGTTCCTGGTGTTGTATTTCCTTTGTCATAAACACATTAAACTCGAGAGAAAGGTGATATATCTTAATGACTTCAAGAGACAATGGATTTGCCTTTTGACTGAGTTCAGCGTGCATGAAAAACACCCACAATTTAAAATACATTAGACATCTACCAGACCATTTCCTTTTTTTTTTTTTTTTTTTTAAGTTCCAGGAATCTTTTTGTGTTTTAAAACAGTTGTTTTTTAAAATGAAAGTTGATTAAAAAAAGAAGATAGTTCTGTAAGTGCTGAAATGTGTGAATCCTGCTTCCCCATGAATTAGCCTCTCACTATGGAGTTCTCATGTGAATTTATGGAATAGTTGGGCTCATAATACAACTTAATAGGATCTCCATCCTATGGACTATCTTCTTGGTTTTGAGAAACAAGGAAGAACACATTTTTTTAATTTATTTCTGACCTTTTGCCAAATTATGTAGATATTAGATGACTTCCAAAACTTGTTGGCAGAAATAATGAAGGAATGCTAGACAGGACTGACAGACAATACTGCAAAATAAGCATTGTTTGTTTCAAAATCCAAGTGGGAAAACATGCAACACAAAAACAAAACAGACAAGAGTGGGTTTAGAGGCTCAAAGGATAAAACCTAAATGACAATGAGATTATCAGCACTCCCAGCACCAGAAACAAAATTATGAGGATTTATCTTTAATGAGTGTCTTGCGTCCTAATTAAATCTGTGTGTACATATTTGAGAACTTCATGTATGCCTACTTTTTTTTTTTGTAGATCTCACTCATTTTCAATTATTTATGAAGCAGAATAACTATTCACTGCTTCTTAATTTTCCTTTGAGCTCTCTGTTAATTATTGGGACCATCCTCATGAACAGATTTTCCTATGAACTTGTTCAGCATCCAAAGAGCATCAAGGAAGTTTAAGTTTAAAGGCATTTATGTGGCAATTTAGGAATAAAAGGAAACAGGAGTGGCAAACGTCCCTCGATGTGAGAATTGAGTGTCTATAGCACTACAGCAGCACAATTACTTGTGGCTTTATACATTCTTTGATATTTAAAGGAATGATCCATTAAAAATGGGCATAGATGTGGCTAATGGGGAATGCAATAGACCTCTTTAAAGCAGAATAAAAAACAGGCTTTAGAAATGATAATGTCTCAGATAAAATGGACTGTAAGTTTGAAGAGACAGATGAATTTGGAAACCAACAAATCCTTTCACAATGTAGATAAGTAGGAGCAGAATCAGAGGGTTTGGGTTCATTATTTTTTTCCTTACTGTTTTTTTTTTTTTTTGTAATCAAACCATCAGGGTAGGGTTTGCTAAGTCAAAAATGGAACAATCATTTTACCTATCCATAGTAAGTGTCTAAAGTAACAGTCAGAAAAGAAATACTATGTATACATAGTGATCTTGTGGAAAATGGCAAGTTTAGCAACAGATAGCAGGAAATGGAATTTGCTGTCTTATCAGGACAATAAAGCAGAAAACAGTTGGGGTAAACTTGTTAAATAAGAAAAAAAAATTAATAGAAGATAGAACAGAAACTCCAGCTCACATTTATAGATTCTATTAATGACAATCTGGTTGTAATTGGAGAGGGCTTCCTGAGCCTGTAAATGTAGTATGCGTGCTCATCAAAAAAAAAAAAGTGCTATTTATTGTCATGCTGAACACAGCAAGTGCTATTCATACCCTGAATTAGATTCACTGCTCAGAGCCTACATGACTCCAGTAGCAGAACAGGTGAATCATGAGTGCTATCTGAAACATCATCTTCGCAAATCACTTAGGTTTTAGTGGAGCCCGAGTAGAGAAACTGCGTATTTCTACAGCTGAGCTCAATCACTGTTGCATCAAAGGTTCTGAAAATTTATTATAGAGATGACAAGTTTATTCCACATGGCTCAACACAGACTGGAGTGGTTTGAAATTCTCTCTAAAAACAGAGTGAGATACATGAGATTCATGAGACATTTTCCATGTAAATGAAAAGAGAACTGGTTACAGGAAAAGACAAATAAATAAAAGATGACTCCCAATAGGTGCATACAATACAGGGAAACCCTAGATTTAGTGACCACCCCAAATGTTTGCACTCCTAAACTTTGCAAGATTTATTTCCTTATTATTATGTTGTTGCTGCTGCTGCTCTTTTGTTTTAAGGTTGATATTTGATGAGGAAAGGAAATGAGATGAAAGATCTAATGCAGTGATAGTTGTCTGTGATGTGACCTTGTATTTACCTTACAAATAGCTTTGGTAGAACTTGGCAGAGTACACTTTGGGGGCAGAAAGTCTTAACCATCAGTCATTTCTGATAAAGGTTTCAGCTCAAGGAGGAAAAGAATTGCAGGTGTGCCCAATGTCTGAACTACTTACTTGCAATAGAAGAATAAAATCATGTTTTAGCCCACACCTTCTATCTGATGTGAGGGCAGCATGCTGCTTCCATGCTCCTGCCCTGCCCCAAATAAAAAAGTTATTCCATAATTGCCCTGGTTCTAGAACAAGCTGTTTCTCAGCACAATGTAAGTGATATATTTTCCTCAATATTTGCCAAGTCTCCGTAGCAAAAAAGTATGTAGAGCATTTTCTTTTTATTAGCAATAAATTTCCCAGTGATAGGTAGAGGAAAACTTTGTCATGGGTATGTGTGAACTGTTCCAAAGTAGCACTGTGTTTGTATAAGAAATTGTAACTCTCTTTTCCAAAGGAATCATACATAAATGAAAACCAAACAGAAATTAAAAAGTAGTCAATAAGAAACTAAACAATGCTTTCCACATTACAAAAGTGGTAATTCTCTGCAGAAGAGTGTGAGAGTTGAGAAGATTATTTTTCTTGCCAGTGCAGCACTGCTACAGCCAGGCTTTGCAGAGAGCTTTCACTTTTTTGTTCATCTCTTCTTCACCTTGATTCTGTTTTGTCTGAAGTCAATAGTGGCTCTGTTCCTGAACTGAAGTTCCCTGGCTCAAAATCACAACTCGTGCTTTAGCGAAGGGCATGGGAATTAGCTACCTTGAAGCATCCTGCCAGAATTCAGTCAGCCTTACTGTTCTCTGCCTTCTGTTCACGTGCTTGAGAACTGTACTTGACTTAAGGATTCCCTGAAGGATAAATGTCTTGATTTGGGGGTGGGGAATTATGTCTTGGCATTACAGATGTTGCTTTAAAGCTTGTTCTTATGGATTGATGTTTTACATACCTAACAGCATTAACTGGCTGGCTAAAAAGCATGATCAGTGTTTCATGCAGCACATTGTAAAAGACCAAAATATAAACTGTATTAAACAGTTCAAAATTTAAATGGTCTGTAGAACAACTTCCTTAACAACCGTGCTCAATTGCAGTACACACTTTTCTGTAATATCAGTAGAAAGAATCAATCAAATTGCAGATCAGTATGAAGCAAAAGCGATAACCCCCTTGGCAAGCAAACAAGCCTTTCTCCCACAGCAAGCGAGATGAATATCCCTTTCCTCCTCTCTTTAGAATGGATACTTTTACACCAATACCTTCTTCATATCGAATTTGGGAAATTGTTGCAATTTTCCACCCATGGGATATAGTGGGTTGCATTAGACATTATGCCATAGCACTTCAAGTTTTTTTACCTATCTCAGTTATTTACCCTGGGAAATTAAATAGTCTTATAGTACCCCCAAAATCCTTTATTTCCAGAAGTAAAGTTATAGATGCTTAATTTAGGAGTTCAAGTTTCATATGTGGACCAGCAGTCTATGCAGCAGTCCAGTCCTATGTGAAAAAAAATAATTGAAATGGTTTCCATAGAAACTAAAACCAGCCAGTGGAAACTGCTAGATAGTAATGAAAGAATTCAGTTGAGTTATATTTAAATAAATAAGGATCATTTGCAACATACTGCTGTTTGTTAGAGTAGGTGGTGTTCAGAAATATTTTTAAAATTATACCATTTTGCTGCAGCTTCGAGTCAGCTGTGTGGGTGGTAACAGGTCTCCAGGCTGGGATCAGATACCTCGGAATTATGAGTGGATGAGGAGGGATGCTCTGAAGTTAAAGTGGGGTCTCTTTAGTGAAGCCATCACTCTTTTGAGCAAATCCATAATGAAGCAAATTAAATAAGTTAAGGGCATAAGTTAATGACAGAGCTATAGTGCAGTAAGTGGCGCTGGTTGTAACCCTCTTGCCAGAGAACATTGGTTTTGCATTCCTTGTATCACCTAGAATTTGGCTTTCTGTGAGTGGGGGTTTGGTTGTGAAGAATTAATGTCAAACCCAACAAGTAAGGTCAATTTTTCTTAACTTTCTGGTAATGTCAATTCCAGCCATAAACAAACACTGGATTAGATGTGGGTTTGGGTTTCTTGAGCTGCTTGCCAGAGGAGACAGATTATGTTTCAGAGGCAAGGTAATTACTCATCAAGGTGAGGGTGGTTGTGTTGGAGCCTTGCTTACTTTCCTGGAGACAAGGCTGCTTGCCTTTGCTGTCGATTAAAAGCACCATGAAATGGGAGCTGTTAGAGATGAGGGACAAGGCATTAATGCATTAAATGAAAGTGCCATAGTGAGCAGGCTGAGAATGATCCCATCATCTCTCTGCCCCTACAAATGCTCCTTTTAATATATAATTCTGAAGTCACCTTACCCACCAAGATGCATGTAAAAGATCTCTCTGAACCCATGCAGATGGATTATGCATTGGATAAACAGGAGAAATAAGGGTTTATTTGTGTGCTTGTGGAAGTTAGGGCTATTTTTTTGGCTATTACTTCTTATTCAGTATTATTCCCTGTGCATGGCAGAAAATCTTCTGCAGGACAGAATATTCAAGCTCCAGGCTGGTGCTTTACCTAGGGACTCTGCAGTTGTCCACCTCCAGTCCTCATCATCCCCTCACTACATCTGTAAAACCTTTGTGAGCTCATCCTACATCCTCTTCCTAATTTTTTTCTCTGTTTTGCGGTTAGATTGGAAGCTCTTCAAGGCAAAAGCTCTTAAAGCAGATTGGCATTTTCCATGTGGATGGTGCCCTCAGGCTTTTTCTGTTGTGACTTTTAGCATTAATTCAACAGCAAGTACAATAGGACTTGCAGAGTGTTGCAAAGAATGGATGGAATTCTTTTGGGGGCTTCTTGGTAGTGCTATTAACCTTGTAATTAACTATTCTAAAGTCATCACAATGAAATTGTTTGTGTTTCATGGCCTGATTCACAATCTTAAAGTATAGCCATCCTTTCTAAGCCTAACTAGTTAAAAATGCAGAGATATTGAAGTAGATATGCATAGATATGTATACAGAAAGCATGCTAGAGCCTTTGTTAATGACAGAGTTCCTCCAGAGTCTTTTAGTACACAACAGTGCTTATAGTCAAAGATATTTAAAATAATATGTTAAGAATGCGAAATATATCTTAAAACATATGCTGCTGTAGGCCTTGAAATGTTACATATCACTTATCAGAAGAATATGTTCTTCAACTGGGTTTTTTTCCCCCTACAAGGAAATCTTCTGGTTATTAAAGCTAACATTCAGAAACTGTTGGTCAAAGACAGGCTTCTTAAATGAATTCCTTCCAGTAGCAACATATTAGTTTCAGTAAGGAGGAATTTAAAAGGGACTGAAATTTCATGGGTTTGTTTTTACTTCTTTAAAACTGGAGTCACTTATTGCAAGGTATTAAGGAAGCTGTTTGGCCTGAAGAGATGTCCTTTCTACTCTTTAATATTATGCTTATATAAAAACATGTAATAATGAGGAAGGGATTAACTCGACAGAATGAGATTTAATATCTAGATAGTGTATCAGAAGTAAAATATTCTTTCTTCAGAACAAGACTTGTCACTTCTTTAGGGCTTCTGGTTCATACTTGGTTCCCCTCATCCACTCTACTTAGGGAAGGGACCTGCACTCAGCCATAGAATCATAGAGTAGTTTGGGTTGGAATGGACCTTAAAGATCATCCAGTTCCAACCCCCCTGACATGGGCAGGGACACTTCCCACTGGATCAGGTTGCCCAAGACCCATCCAACCTGGTCTTGAACACCTCCAGGGATGGGGCAGCCACAGCTTCCCTGGGCAACCTGAGCCAGGGCCTCATTTCTCTCATAGTGAAGAAATTCCTCCTTCTGTCCAGTCTAAACCTGCCCCTCTACAGTTTATACCTATTGTCCCTCATCCTATCACGACCAGCCTTTGTGAACAGTCCCGCCCCAGCTTTCTTGTAGCCCCTTCAGGTACTGGAAGGTTGCTGTAAGGTCTCTCGGGAGCCTTCTCTTCTCCATGCTGAACAAGCCCAGCTCTCTCAGCCTGTCCTTGTTTGGGAGGTGCTCCAGCCCCCTGATCATCTTTGTAACCTCCTCCGGACCATTTCCAACAGGTCCATATCTTTCTTATGTTGAGGATTACAGAACTGGACACAATATTCCAGGTGGGTTTGCACAAGAGAGGAATAGAGGGGCAGAATCACCTCCCTTGATCTGCTGACCGTGCCAGCATCTTTGATTTACTGTAACAACAGCTATACACTAATGCTGAAAATAAAACTGTTGACAAACCAGAGTGTCCCAGCCACATTTGCTAGAGCACATAAAATACGCGGTTAAAAAAAATTAAAAAAGCAAAGGTCATTTCTATACCTGTGAGGTGTCTGAACAATTCTGGGGGTTTGACAGAAGTACGAAGCATCAAACAGGGGTTCATCACCTCCAGAACAACTTCCCTGGTGGTACATATCACAACTGGACATTCTCACATGGTGCTGGAATTTGGAGGGGCTACCCAAGAGGTGTCACACATCCTGATTTCTGCCGCTGCTCTTGGCTCCTGTGCACTATTCCAGCCAGAGTGAGCTGGTTCTATTGGCCCCTGCAAAGTACAATGGTTCCAGTGATCTACAAGAAGAGGTTTACTCTGATTTGCGTACATATTGTGCTTTCTCAACAGTCATTCAACAATTGGTGGGGCAGGGAGAACAGTTCTGTAATGTTAATCACTTTCTCCTTGTATATATTCCAAAAGAAATTTGCAGAGCTTCCTCATGTGGGACTTTGGTTCCTCACCCTCCGTTATCTATGTTATAAGAATTTTTCCTTTTTTTGCAGATCGAAGTGCAGAATATTATTCTATTGTTGACCCAATGTCAGCTTTTCTATCAACTTATACGTTGCATTTCAGGCTGTGGGCTGGTTTGTTTGTTTAAGGAAGACAAAAATGTCAGAAGAGATGCAATTACTTGAGATTTGCTTTGAAGCATTATTACTATACCATCTCCTAATTTATATTATATATATGCAATATCAGGTCATTTATCTTAATACTTTCCTATTTGTGACCATTCCACCAGTGACAGCTTGTTACAAGAGTAATACTCTATTAAGTGAAATATATACTGCTTTTAAAGCAGCAAAATATAAATCTTCTAGACAGCCTTTAATTTTCCTTCAGAATCTCAAGGTTATCCTTACAATTTATTCAAACATGTCATGGCAGAAAACCCAAACCTCTCTTCTGTAATGTATTTTGTGCCTAAAACTTTAAGGTTTTGCTCGAAATTAAGATTTTTTTAAAGTTATTTTCAGTTTTTGTACATGAGGGGGGGAAAAACACACTGAGCACAGAATCTGATTTTGTTTTGTTCTGTTTTGTTTAATATGATGATAAGTGAGGTATGAATACAGAATAAGTTTCGTATTCCTTAATTAAAACCATTACTCTTTACTGGGAGATTTTTGCTGTAATATAATGCTTCTGATTCTACACAATGAAAGCAAATGACAGATTGTGGCTGTTGATATTACAGTAGCATCTAGAGGCAACTAAATCTATAACCCAAATAGGTAAACAGTGGGGAGAAAAATAGGATCATTATAAAAGGAAAAGAGCAAGTGACTTGTCCATAGTCATGGACATACGAAAGGATTCAGGAACTGAAGTCAGATTTTCTCTACCTCCGTAATCCAAGCTGTAACAAATTTTGCAGGAACAGAAACAGATTGTGGGGGTTTTATTAATTTCAGTTATTTGTATCTGGGAATAAGGATGCCTATATTGAGACTAGAGGTCCTGTCTAAAACCCAGTAGGAATGTAGGAAGCTCTAATGGTCTCATATCAGTTTCACGGATGTAATCATGGACTTGCCTTTCTGCTGCTGGCTGTTATTGAGGATATGGTTGTACCTGTTTTAATGAGGCTTAATTCCAGAAAATCATGCAATTGATGGCTGATGTTTCTGGCACTAAATCTCTTTCCATGTCCAAACTTCCCCCTCATCACAATTTAATTCTTGGAGGATTTTGTCTGCACAGGGTGTGGGGGGTGTTTCCCTTTTAGTATAGTTCAGAGCCACCCTACCAATTACCCTTTCACATGGTTTTTAATTATCCTACAGAATATTTGAAAGCTTCCAGCTCAGAAATTATCTCCCGCCTCTGAACTTTCTGTTTTGAACAAAATACTCCAAGAACATTGCTCCTACTTCCTCCTATCCCAAGTCCAACATTGTAACGTTCAGTGTTCTGCAGGAATTTTTCGAGAGTTTTTGTGACGTGATATGTTGTGTGTGAAGAACTTTAAGTCAAAGCTATTTTTTTTTTAATATGAATTCTAGAGTTTCCACTGCAAACTTGAGCTGCTGGTACATTTTGCTTTTGTTGACAATGCAGTTCATAGCTACATCTCAGACTATCTTTGAACTTGTGCATTTGACCTCAGGAAGTCTGTTGACATGGGAATCCAGTTCCTCCTGGTAACCCCTACTGGCTCCCTTCCTCCTACAGATTAATAATTCAAATTAGGCTTGTGTCAGTTTATACCAGCAACCTGAGGGAGCCCTATTCTAATAATTACAGGGTATATAGATTTTAAGATTCAACAACACCCCTAAATCACACTTCCATCTTGTATTATTCAGTGGAAGATATATTAGTTTCACAATCTCATTTATTTTTTCTCCTTTTTCTAAGCCAGAATGTTCCTAACCTTCAGTTCATTCATTGTCACGTCTGCTCTATGGGCAGTTGAATGCAGAGCAAAGAGCTTCAAGTGGATCTTCTTCAAGCTGTATGAACGTGAACCTCTTTCAAAGCTAAGAAATCCAGCTGGGAGGGAAAAGCTAGTGATACTGCAGGGAAACAATCAGGGCAGTGTTCAATATCATTACAGGTTGGAAATAAAAGGACTGAGAGCAGTCCTGTTGAGAAGGACTTGTGGGTACTGGTGAGTGAAAAATTATAAGTGAGCTCACAGCTTTGAAGCAACTGCATTCTGGGCTGCATCACAGGCAGTGTGGCCAACAGGGTGAGGGAAGGGATTGTCTCCTCCACTCTTATGAGACCCCACCTGGAGTCCTGTGTCCAGCTCTGGAGCCCTGTGCACAGAGGTTCAGAGGAGGCCACAAAAATGGTCCAAGGTCTGGAGCACCTCTCCTGTGAGGAAAAGCTGAGAGATTTAGGGTTGCTGATCCTGGAGAAAAGAGGTTGCCAAAGAGCTCTTATTGTATCCTCTCAGTACATAAAACAGGCTTATAAGAAAGGTGGGGAAAGACTTTTTACCAAGGCTTGCAGTGACAGGACAAAGGATAATGGTTTTAAACTGAGGGGAGGGTCTGCATTCAGTTTGTCCGGTTTTATGGCACTTCCTCAGTTTTCCTTCTCACACAAAAGGTGATTATATTACAGTAGGCTTGGTTGTGATTTTTCTAATGCTTTAAAGGGGCAGATTAATCTGACTGTCGCTGCTTGTTATAACTTCATACATTTTAAAAAAATAATTATACTCTAATATACAACTGGAAAAGTCCACCTAAAATTCCAATTAATTAATGGATAATCTGTGGCTTAAGATGAATTTGGCATTCATGTAGCACCACAAACACAAGTACACATATCCATAGACACATACCAAATGAGTGGCTTCAAGAAGTTATCCATGGATTGTTTGGGGTTTTTCTGTCTGATTGCATTTCTCTGGGAAGTTTTTTTGGTTGGTTTTCTTTTTTAAGTTAAATTTTTATCTATGTGTGGCATCCTTCTTCCTCCTGCATGTGAAAACTCCTAACATCTCTGATTACTTTCATTCTGGTTTTGACTCCAGTAATTAACTTGACTGGTATTTCCTGTGTCCCTGCTGCACTCTGGGTCATTATTTAGAAAAAGCTCTCAAAGCTTGTCTCTCATTCAAACTTCTTTAAATAAATACTACAATATAGCACAATTATTATTATATATTATTAGTATAATAACAGTGTCAAAAAATTTTGTGCACATTACCTTAAAATTGTTTTTCTATAACCACTCCTTGATGGAGTATTTCATAGTAGAAAAGCTGTGCGGTGAGTCAAAAGGGTGCAACAGCAGAGTAGGTGTAGCCACAAATCTTAGTAAATACACTCATAAAATGCTAGAAATATCAGAAACAAAGTACTTGGGCTCTCGTTTGTCCTTCCCAAGAGGTGATCCCACAAGATCAAGAGTAGGATGTTTTAGAGATGCCTGTAAGTGCATTTGGTGTTGATGGTGCTGTCTTACAGATTTATTCTGGAGACAGCCTCTGTAGGAGGGAGAAATAGGTAATGGGTATTTTACTGCCTGTATACTTCTTGTTAAATTGTCTTCATTTTTTTTACTTAGCATCTGCCTCACTGAGTACTCATCATTTCCTACTGAACCGTCTGATGTACAACAGATGTTAAGCACTTAGTGAGGCAGAGAAGGAGGTAGAAGTGTCATGTCATGATCAAAGACTTGATACAGCTATTATATAGGATGACCATACTGCTTTGTTCTTACATTTAATGTTACAGGGTATTGAACAGGAGTGAGCACGTGTTTTGGTTTAAATTTGCAACTGCTGTTGTTCAAAGAAGTTAATTTTCTTTTGAAAGTAAAATTATTTCATTAAAAAATAGACTGCAAAATACTTTAAATACACTTAAAAATTAAGAATTGGTGAGCATTTCATAAAGAGATAATGCAGTGCAGCTTCACGTAGAATTATTTCACCTATGAAAACACTTCAGATTTGTTTCTCATTAAGAAGATTCTCATCAGAAATTTGGCTCATGTAGCTGATACATCACCTTTCACAGGAATATCCTATTTTTTTATCATGCTTGTGTAAATATGAGATCATACAGCAGGCTTTCCTTACCCTGTAAGTATTGCAGCTGAAAACACAGCAGCCAACTTCTCAGTGCATCCTCTGCAACAGAAGGTTCACACACAAGAGCCTCGTCATACAGCAACAGTAGGCTGATATTCTTGGGGGTATATCTGGCAAAGGGTGGATTTTAAGAAAGTGGAGGTGAAGCTGTTATTAAACCATAATTAGTTAACATTTCATTTCCCAGTATATTTTAAGAACTGAGAAGATTTATGGAACACTCATACACAGCTAAGTAGATTTGTATCGATACACATGATCAAACAAGTTCAGTAGGCATGGACAGACAAGGGACGTGGTTCACAAGAAACTGTTTGCAGTAAATGGTGAGGCAGAAACCTCAGTGGAGATTTCTGGAGAGCCAGTCAAGGGGTGTGATCTGTATGGATCATCGGGCTCAGTGTCCTACACCGTATAAGTCAGAGCAGGGGCATGATGGGCTGTTTCCTATGAAGACAACAGGTATTCAACTCACAGGACAAACAATAATGTTTATGTTTTCATAGCAATTCTGTCTTGGGCTTAGCACTTCTTTTGTAACTACAGGCTGCTTTTGAAATGTTGATTTCAATCAGTAAACATTAAGAAACAAAAAAAGTTTTAAGAAAGTTCTAAAGACTTTCCAGGGAGCTGTGATTCATGATGTAATTTGCTAATAAGTATCCTCTGAGTATTTTATCCTCTGAGTATTTTATTTCAGTAAATTAAATATTAATTTGTTTCTAAAGTAAAGTTGTGATTTCAAGTGTATGATTTGCTAAAATAGCTTTTCATTATGGCTTATAAAATAATTTTGCATGATAGAGAAGGCACAGATATTTCATGGGTCTCATTTTGATTTGAAGCTCATTGAAGTAACAAGGAAGATTCTTGCTACTGTTACTAGGTTTGGAAGTCAGCAGTTCTCTATCTCTTTGGAAATCCAACACATCCAGCCAATAAATATAATTTTCTAAATCAAATAATGCTTACAGTGTCATTAAAAGAATAATGGGAAAGCTCTTTCAATCCTCCCTTAGAAGCTAATTGTCTTAATGTATTATTCATTTCTATAAACAAGAGGCAAATGGTCAAGATAGGCAGCTTTTTTCCCTAACCCTCCATTAACACAATTAGAATATAACTGATTAAATAAAACCTGTTAAAGGTAAAGGAACACTGGGAATATATGCTGAACAATGTGGTGGAGAATGAAGTACCAAGAATTTATCACACCTGAAGAGAAGAATAAAAGTATACTAAATTTTGAACAAAGTATCTTTAATGTGGACTTGAGGGACTTGTAGTCAAAGTTTCATAGTCTGTCCCTGTCATAGCAAAGAGTGTTTCTTGGAAGCTTCTACAGACCTCACTTATCAAGGCAACTTTAAAAAAACAAAAAGCAGGGAATAATGGGAAAATACAATAAAGTCCAATGACAGAGGTAACAAACATTTTAAAATCTGGCATCAGACTAAGAAGTGGATCTTGATATGTCGAATGGTGAATAATGGAAGGAAGGAATCAAGAGTGGTATATTCAAGTTTGTACAGAGTACTTAGACAACCAAGCACTAGTTCAACCACATAACTTTGAAAATTCAAGAATAATTAGACCTAATGTAGTAGAAAAAGGAAAGCTAATAATAGAATCATTTAAGTTGGAAAAAGACATTTAAGATCATCAAGTCCAACTGTAATCGTAGCACTGCCACTAAACCATGGCTGCAGGCACCACATCCACACAGTTTTTAAACCCTTGCAGAGATGGAGACTCCACCCCTGCCCTGGGCAGCCTCTGCCAGTGCCTGACAACCCTTTCAATGGAGAAATTGTATGGAGGGTAGCTATCCTGGAGAGCCCACCTGTTCTCACTTGTCTCTGTCCATCACAAGCACCCCAGGCTACTCCCACCACATCTCTGTGATTTCACGAGGTCATAAGACTGCAACTGTCCATGCCCTCTGCCTGTTTCCCACGCCGTCTGTATCCAGACACTTGAGATGGGTCCCTGGCTATACCACTTTTTGGTGAGAGTGCTTTTCACTAGATTCCCGTAGTCCTCCAGCCCCAGGCTGACATTGCTTGAAGCCCTTCTCACAGGGTCATCAGCCTGTTGACCAAGATGTTACCTGTTATTTTCTCTGGAATCCCAAATCTCCCCAGGTGTCATACAACCTCAAAGAGCATCTATTGGCTGTAAATCCTAAGCCCTGCCTGTATGATTGTTGACCTTGGGGAGGCATCTGTTTCTCAACAAGCCTTTCCCTTTGACTGCAGGGTCCTCTATCTTCTATTTCTAGGAGAAAAAGAAAGCATTCAGAATAATATTCCAATGTAAATTTATCTAATTAAGGATGAATGCCTTTGTGGACCAAGAGGATTCCTTTTCCTAGCTCCATTCTCTTCATCAGCCTGCAGCAATGCCACAGCTTCCCATTCTCTCTCTATCTGGCACACCCTGCATTCCAGATACCTGTCACATCTCACCATGCTCAGGCATAGCCACAGGAGGAGTAAGCCCCTTCTTTTTCTGAAACCTCTTCTGTGTGAAAAAACTAATGTCTAGAACATTCTTTGACTTATTTCAATGCCAAGTAATAAGTAGAATAGTAAGTACTAAATATCATATATAAAAATGGATTATCATTTTGAGTAGCTACAAAAGGAATAAAGGGTTGATACAACATGACAGAGATCAACTTAAAGCTGCAAATTATCTTCCTTACCTTATGTGGTGAGTTGAGCCAGGCTGGCTGTGAGATGCCTACCCACCCCCTCTCTTATTGAATCTCTTCAGTAGGAAAGAAGGAGGAAATAAAATTTTAAAGCTCATGGGTTGAGATAAGAACAGCTAGCTGGAAATGGTTGGCACTGTCTGGAAACAGTTGTGTCCAGTATGGGGCAGTCTCTGTCCTCTTCTCACAAAGGACATTACCGTGTCTACTCCCAACCCCAGCACTGTCAAACCTTTGCAGTGACACCAAACACTTCAATAAAGAAACTGTCATTCTTATCTATTAGAAAGTATCTAAAATTAGGGTCTGTATATTTATAGCTGGTGTGTAATTAAAAGCCAGCTGTGCCTGAGCTCCAAGTCAGGATAAATGCTTATCCTACAAGCCATGCATGGCACAATACGAAATCCAAGCTACCAATGTCTGCTGAAAATCTAACGTAGTCATGTGGCTTTCCTTGGCTTTGGAGCTCAGGCACTGTTAGCTTGCTTTGGACTCGAATGTGTCATACGAACATATTCTTAGATGCTACAAAATATGCAGCACAGTTGATGTTTTCTGTGAGTGAGGCGAGCAGATTTAGTCTCTATGTTTCACACTTTGTGATATACGGAAAATATTTACCCTAAGTCTTCAAATGCTTTTGCTCTGCTGAGATGAATACAGAACCCCAGCTGTAAGCTCAGAGTTGGTCTGTGCAAAATGAAGTTCTCTGGAAATGTACCCCTAATATATAACAGAAATTTCTATTCACAGGAGAAGGAAGAAGAGGAAGGGAATGCTAAAATTCCCATTTGCAACCCTGATCCATATCAGCCGTTGAAGCGCTCAACATTGGTACAGTAGTCATGTGATGCCAAAAGGTAGTAATCCTACAGGCAGAAAACGTGGAAGATTAAAAATTACGTATTCTTGAAATCTGCCTAGTTACCTGTCCAAGATAACAAATCAAAAGAAGGTAACAACTTCATGAAGGCTGTTGTGAAGCAAATGGCACAACCAAAAGAAAAGTAAAACCCCCAGATTTCCATATTACACACCCAGAAGATTTTGGAACTCAGTATGAGCTCTTACATGAGCATAGACACCCGTAAAGAGCTAGGAAAAAGCTGTAATGAAAAATCTTTGAAAGGTTAGTTTTGATGCTTTGGACAAGGATCTTTTCTGTTTTGATTGCTGTGATGCATCATAGAGGTGGTAGCAATAAGATAGACAATGTGAGACCTAGCCTGGCTATAAAGCTTATTCTGCAATGGGAAAGAGGATCTTAATACACCCCAATTGTGGTTCCTGGGAGTTGTCAGGATGAGCTCAGTAAGTACAGATTACTCACAAAACAACCCAGAGTACAGGAACATCCTGTTCTACTTGGGAGAGCAATAGCTTTAATGATCTACTCATTGTTGGAGTAACTTTTATATTGTGACATTGACCTTGCTTGTAGAATGGACATTATGATTTTTAATAAGGAAATTAAGGAATAAACTTGCCAAAGTATTTTTGCTTAATGCTGACTTCCAAATAAGCATGATGAAGAATGGTGTTTGGGCACTCATGTCATGGATGTTATTATTATTTGCTTATACTTCTAGAAAATATTAATTGTGTGTGTATGTGTGTGTATAAACACACAACTGCCCCAGAAAAATATGATTCCCACTCCCAACCAAAAAAAGCAAAAGGAAAAAGATTAAACAAAGTCACCAGGGTATACACTGATATAATTTTGCTGTTAATTCATGTTTCTAAGGAATCAAACTTTGAGATTTTTAGCTGTAGTAGTTATTATATAGACAGAACCGGCCCCCCCCAATTTAAGATTTCTGAACTATTAAGTTCTCAAGAAAGACTCAGATGTGACTTAAAAAGCAAGTCGCTGGTGAATGAGATTCTTGCCTTTTCTCTTTGAAACAATTCCATGAAAAGGGAAGAACCCTTGCAAGCATCGTCATTCATGTGGCAACAATAGATCTGACTCTGCAGCAGCCAAAACAAGTTCTTCAAACTGTTCATTACTACAGTTATTACAAACTGAAAAATAAGGACAAAGAAAGAAGATAATTTTTCTCTTGACTATTTCCATCTAACTGTTGTTTCTATTGTCTCTCTTCTAGCAGCTGTGCCTCAGCAGCCTAAAATGTTGGTTTCAGTGCCTGCTTTCCCAGTGTGATATAGGACATAAACTTGCTTTTAGTGAAATCAAAGTGAGATGACAAGAAGACCGTTAAAGTGATCTTTTAATTTAATCTCCAAAGATGAAAAGTAAACACAGCATGCTCATGTATGGCTTCCTGTAGGGATATTCTTGTGCTGGAAGACGTTCGAAGAATCTGTTTAGTGCAGTGCAGGGCCCTGTTTGCTATTCCTGGAAAGCATTTTGGCTCACTGTCTATAAATCAGAGAAGCTCCAACCAGTTACAACAAAGCTTGTGAGCCTACAAAAATCTTCATAATGAAAGAGTTAGGTGTTACAGTTATGCACAGTTAGATATATACAAGGCACCACCCTGATCAATTATGAGGAATAATAATCTAAACTGCATAGGATTTTACGATATTGATCTGAAGATTCACATTTTCACTATAGGATGGGAGATGATGAGATTGAGAGCAACCATGAGGAGAAGGACATAGGGGTGCTGATTAATGAGCTCATGAGCCGGCAATGTGCATGCACAGCCAACCGTGTGCTGGGCTGCATCAAAAGCAGTGTGGCCAGCAGGGCGAGGGGGCGGATTCTACCCCTCTGTTCCTCGCTTGTGCAACCCCACCTGGAATATTGTGTCCAGTTCTGGAGTGCTCAACATAAGAAAGATATGGAGCTGCTGGAACGGGTCCAGAGGAGGCTACAAAGATGATCAGAGGGCTGGAGCACCTCCCATCCGAGGGCAGGCTGAGAGAGTTAGGGTTGTTCAGCCTGGAGAAGAAGAGGCTCTGAGGAGACCTTAGAGCGGCCTTCCAGTACCTGAAGGGGCTACAAGAAAGCTGGGGCGGGACTGTTCACAAAGGCTGGTCATGATAGGATGAGGGACAATGGGTATAAACTGGAGAGGGGCAGGTTTAGACTAGATATAAGGAGGAATATCTTCATGATGAGAGCAGTGAGGCACTGGCCCAGGTTGCCCAGGGAAGCTGTGGCTGCCCCATCCCTGGAGGTGTTCAAGACCAGGTTGGATGGGTCTTGGACAGCCTGATCCAGTGGGAAGTGTCCCTGCCCATGTCAGGGGGGTTGGAACTGGATGATCTTTAAGGTCCCTTCCAACCCAAACTATCCTATGATTCTAAGTCAGTTACAGAAAAATGTTAGGCTGCGTTGACAGATACAGTGAGCACAAGTGCATCAATCAAATGTTCCTGTCGTGCCTGTGAGTTTATAAGGAAACTTTGGTGATTTTGCATTGTTAAAAGGCAATTTATACATGTATTCACCTGACAGCAGATGCTATCATCTGACTTTAGTGCCTTACTCTGCTACTGAAAACAGCTTTATTTTTCTCTTTCTGATAAAAAATAACAAGGTTGTGTTTATTGTGTACAGGTCTCTCCTTGTGTTAAAATGACTTATTTTAATGTTGCAGATCTTCCAACTACTGGCTCAACCGCATCCAGTCCTTTCTCTACTGCAATGAAAATGGCCTCCTGGGAAGCTTTTCTGAAGAGACTCACACATGCACTTGCCCCAGTGACCAGGTTGCCTGCCATGGTTTCCTTCCCTGCACAGTTGGAGACGGTTCTGCCTGCTTGAGCTGTGCTACTGACAATCGAACCCGCTGTGGAAGCTGCAACTCCGGCTACATGCTGAGCCAAGGAGTTTGCAAGCCAGAGGTGGCAGAATCGACTGAGCACTACATTGGCTTCGAGACCGACCTTCAAGATCTAGAAATGAAGTATTTATTGCAGAAGACGGACCGAAGAATTGAGGTCCATGCCATTTTCATCAGCAATGACATGCGTCTCAACAGCTGGTTTGATCCTTCTTGGCGCAAGCGGATGCTCCTTACCCTTAAGAGTAACAAGTACAAGTCGAGTCTGGTCCATATGATACTGGGCCTCTCTCTTCAAATCTGCCTAACTAAAAACAGCACCTTAGAGCCTGTTCTCGCTGTTTATGTCAACCCATTTGGGGGCAGCCACTCTGAGAGCTGGTTTATGCCTGTGAATGAGAACAATTTCCCAGACTGGGAGCGGACTAAACTGGACTTACCCCTTCAGTGTTATAACTGGACACTGACTCTGGGCAACAAGTGGAAGACATTTTTTGAAACTGTACACATCTATTTGAGGAGTCGAATTAAGTCAAATAGTCCAAATGGCAACGAGAGTATTTACTATGAACCCCTGGAATTTATCGATCCCTCCAGAAATCTGGGCTACATGAAAATCAATAACATCCAAGTGTTCGGCTACAGCATGCACTTCGACCCAGAAGCAATTCGAGACTTGATTTTGCAGTTGGACTACCCCTATACTCAGGGATCACAAGACTCAGCACTTTTGCAGTTGTTAGAGATACGGGATCGTGTAAATAAACTCTCTCCACCTGGTCAGCGTCGCCTAGACCTCTTCTCTTGCTTGCTCCGTCATAGACTCAAACTGTCTACCAGTGAAGTGGTGAGGATTCAATCTGCTTTGCAGGCCTTTAATGCCAAATTGCCAAACACAGTGGATTATGACACAACCAAATTATGTAGTTAACTGTAAATGTGAAGCACAACACAAAGCCTTGAAGGAGTTTTTACAGTGCTTTTGTGGAACAGTTTATGTTTGGAAGAGTAAATTTAAATTGTCTTTTCAATATCTGTCTTATATCAGTCAATACTGTTGGATGGCAATTTACACACATGAACTTGCTGACAATGAATATATATTATACCTGCAGTTTTGGTTTATGAATGAAATAAATACTGACACCAGTCTAGAAGACATTCTACTTTTTACAATAAATTTCATTTGTAATTTTATATGTTCCGTGGCAATGCTTTTGTGCATTACATCCTCTAGAGGGAACATAGAAGGATACCAATAAAATTTTGTAGTTGAACACTTATTAAAAAGAAATGCTGTGGGATTATTTTTTCTTACACAAAAGTAATAACTTTGATACACTTCTGTGTGCGCTGAACACAAAGGGTGTAGGTAAAAAAGAGGTCACTCAAGATTTTAAAAGGAACTGTAGAAAATTCAAAGCCATGGAATATTTTTATCCTTAGGATGTGTATCTAAATGTTGATGCTGAGCTAAAGTGACAACTGTAATGATGCTTTACTTGCTTTACCTGAGACTTTCCTAAGATGTGCCCTTTTCAAGGTGCTGAACATGACACACCAACAGAGTGATATCCCATGGTTTAGGCTGGACAGGAGCTCAGTATTGAAGATGCACAGTATGAAGGGTTGCATTAGCTCACAGGAGAGAGGCAAGAGCCTGTCGTTACAACTGATATTCCGACACAAAAGAAACAACCTTGCCCAGCCAAAGCACTTTTTGATAGTCTCCATAATCCTTTGTTTTGCATATTTACAGAAAGACTTAAGCATGTGTATACATTACCTCCTCCCAAAACCACACTATAATATTTATCTAGAATTGCCTTTTTTAACTATTTACCTAAATATCATCCATGCTGATAAGATTCAAATTAATTAAAAAATAATCCCTGACAAAGAAAGTGTTTAGTATGTGGATATGATTTTCATTGATACAGATAATATCCTTTCAGTGCCAGATTTTTCAGTTTTAAAAAAGATACCCTTTTACAGATACATGACAGGTACCAAAACCTAGTTTATAGAGCTGAAAGTGCAAATAAATATGTCATTATCAATTAACAAAAATAATTAAATATGCATGTCTATGGATCGGAATTAGGTACTTGGGTATTTTACCTGTTTTTCTGTGTACAGATATCACTTGTTAAGTGAACTATAACCCTGGGTTGCAGAGCAGATAATGCCAACAGAGGTTTGTATGGGTTTCTGAGGCAGTCTAGGTTTACAAAGTTGGCAGTATGGCCGCACCACAAACTACACAGGACAAAGAATGCCTGGAGGAGCAGGAGTCATAATTTCTGCTTCTTTTCACCAAGCCTACAACACTGATGTGTGAATTATGAATAAGGAAACAGTTTTACCTCCCAGAAATGGTGCAGATGTTTCCCTACCGATTATTTCTGGGATGATAATGTACATCCAGGATGGTCAGTGTCTCTTGTGAATGTGCTTACATATTCCTCTTAATTTTATGGTATATTTTGGTCCAACGTATGCATATATGAAAGAGAAATACAGTTAAATGACAATGCAAGGAACAATAGCTGATGCAGTGTTGTCTCTCTGTACACAGTCTCTCTACTTCTTGCATGTCTGCCTATGATCTTTTTTTCAATACTTATTGAGCAGAGAAGAGGTTAAAACCACCTGGAAGGCAAAGATGGCTTTGGTCTGAGGACAATAGTCCCCTAAGAAGGTCTAATCCAGAGCATGGCCACCTTCTGAAATCATTACAAGAGCTTTCTCTTTTTTTTAAAAAAAAAAAATAAGTGGTTTGTCATTTCTCAGCTGACATGAAAGGAGAAGGAGGAGAGGATTAAAACAAAACTAGGTATGTGCATATCAAACTATGACTCTTCTATGGGTAAAGGGGGAAGAACAAAGAATCTCTTAAGTCCCTTTGGAATCAAATCACAGGTGCATAACTCCCTCTAAGAGCATTTAGATACACCAGACATAAATGCAACAGGAGGCAAGAAATACAAAGACTAGGTACAATCACTTAGCATGAATACGACAAGAAAATTTGCCAAAATTAGTTTTGAATACAAAATTTTGTCTTACATTTTTTGCTTTCTCTCAGCAAAGAAGAAACTTTATGCAATCGTTGTCCATAAAAGAATAATGAAAAATAATTGATACTATAAATGCATAGTTCTTTTATATGTACTTTTTATTGACCTCCTCCATCCTTTCATCTCTGTTACTCACTGTATCAGTTATGTATTAGGATGTAACTCTTATGCCTGCAAAATTAAGGCATTGTAACATGAAAGAAAATAATCATCATGTGAGTTAGATTTCCAGGTAATTTTAAATAACTATATGTCCTGTGTATAATCATAAATTTTCCAAGTAAGCCCTTCCTTTCAACAACAAAGAAAACCCCAAACTCCAAACTAATAAAACTTAATTAAAACTATTTCCAGGAGGAGATGGTGATATACAATGTATACATCTTGCTTAATGAACACTATTAATTCAGCCAGTTCTGTTTGCAGAAAACAGTTCATATTCTGTTCTAATAGAGTAACAAACTTATCACAGCATTTAGCAACAATGTAAATTGCTTTGGTTCCCCTAAGTATGTTTTTAAAAGACATACCATAGACTACAAAGTACTTCTACAGTCTATCAGTGATCTGGAAATACTCTCTTCTTTTAAACTGGGCCTGTCCCACTGACATTCTATGAATTTTATTTCTCAATTTCTGTCCAACGCTTAAAATTTCACTACCAAAATCAGTATTTCTTGAGGGGGCTAGTTTGACAGCCTTAGAAATGAAAGATTTTGTTTAACAGCAGGACAACAAGGCTGTATGGTTGCACAAAATGGGAAATAGCAATTCTTAGTTAAAAGCTTTATCTGGTCTGCTGATCACATTAAAGTCTTTAACCAACCAGAATTTAGTTACAAACATGGAAAACTACCAAGCATTTATTTTCATGCATTATTTCTCAGCTTTTAACAGTTTAAGAGATCAAAATGGACAAATGCAACCGATTTTGATTGAAAATAAATAAATCAATGTTATTTCTAGTGAGTCTTAGAGTAAATGGAATATATTAACAATAGGGTTTTTTCTCTTATCAGAAAAAGCAATGTAATCCCTGTCATATTTTATTATTAGAATAATATGGGTTAATTATATCAGTTCAGTTCATCCCAGATATATTTGAAATTTTTTAATGTATTTATTAAAGTAGCTAGATTACAATCACACAGAAAATCATGGAACTTGCCTACTGCTTTTTTTCCTTTAAGGGGCAACTATTGTCTTTAATAAAATTGTTAAAAGCTAGAACATAAAGATCTCAGATACACAGAGCAGTAATCTCCCTTCAAGTCCAGATATTTGACTTTAAGGTTAATAGATGCCATTTCTACCTAAGGACTCTAGGAAGAAGGAGGTCAACTTGCTTTGTGAGCAAGCTCTTTGTGACACTGATAGGAAGTAACACATTTCAGATCACTGATGCCAGCCGTGGAGGCATTCACCTGGGAAAATTAAGACATGTAAAATTAGGGTTTTAAGAGAGAAGCATAAGCTTCTTCCATTTCCAAAAGAGCTCTGGAAAAAGATTCAGGCATCACAATAGCCTATGCCTGTCCACCAACTATGTGAAGATCCCAGGCTCCTAACCTAGGTTCAATATTAAAAGTTGGGCAGCGTGAATAACCAAGCCATGCACAAAAATGGACCCAAGTCCTAAGGCTATTATTCATGCAAAATCTGTTGAGCCTAGGACAATTCCCCAGGAAAATCAATGATATAAGTAAGAGACTGAGAGGTAGGGGAATTAAAAAAGGATGAAAGAAAAGGTCAGTCATCGAAAGAGGCAGTTATTTTTAAAAAAAAAAAAAGCAGTAAGGAATTAATGCAGACCGTATTTGGCCATTGCATAATCATGCAGGAAGCTTCCTTGGTCAATGCACTGACATTCAGCAATGTGTGATGTAGCTTAACCTGAAGACCACTGCAGAATCAGGCCTTCTGGAGGTATCAGGGAAGACCTTATAGTGACCTTCCAGTACTCAGAGGGGGCCTCCAAGAAAGCTGAGGAGGGACTATTTGCAAAGACCTGTAGTGATAGGACAAGGGACAATGGGTAGAAATTGGAGAGGGGCAGATTTACGGTAGACAGAAGGAGGAATTTATTTACTATTAGGGTCATGAGACCCTGTCCAGGTTGCCCAGGGGAGCTGTGGCTGCCCCATCCCTAGAGGTGTTCAGGGCCAGGTTGGATGGGGCTTGGGCAGCCTGACCTAGTAGGGGTTGGAGCTGGGTGATCTTTAAGGTCCTTTCCAACCCAAACTATTCTATGATTCTATTTTTAAAACAGTAGGAGAAAATGTAAAATCTGCCTATGAAATATGATGTTTGTATTTACAACTGAGTTTCCTGTGGTAAGTTCTGTGAAATTTCCCTAAATCAAGTTAAACTCAGGGATCTCAGCCTGCCTTATAAATCACCAGACTGAACGAAGCACGCTTCAAGTGATGCACGTTCAAGTCAGGAGCATGAGGATAAATTTGATGACATGAAATGAGCCTGCAGATACGGATAAAACTGTGAATAGACACTTTTTATCCCTTGCAGAGACAACTACAAATGAAGCCTGTTTTTGTAAAATATAAGATGAAGCATCTGCATGTGAAAGCCACATTGCTCCAGCCTCACATGATCTAGTTGCAGGGGGCAACTATAGAACACTATGAATGCAGCCCCTTCATCTTAACCAGTTTGTCACAGGGGTAAGAATGAGATCTTCTTTCTCATTAAAATATTATCACCCATTCATAATGTAAAGCTCCACTGTACAACTGTACAAGACTTCATAGGGGAGGCCCATGCACCCCTAAGCTTTCTTACTAGAGATCGGACACGCCTGTCTCCTAAGGGGACTA
>WAAB01003771.1:0-17517 GCA_013389865.1 Piaya cayana
CATTGGAGCAGGCTACCCAGGAAGGTACTTGATTCATCTTCCCTGGAGGTGTTTAAGGGATGGGTGGACGAGATGCTGAGGGGCATGGTTTAATGTTTAATAGGAATGGTTGGACTTGATGATCATGTGGGTCTCTTCCAACCTGGTGATTCTACGATTCTATGATTCTAAGACTGAGAAACGGTGGCAAAGGCTTTACTCAAGTCCAAGAAGACTACATCCACAGCATTTCCTTCATCCATTACATGGGTCACTTTGTCATAGAAGGAGATCAGGTTACTTTGGCATGACCTGCCTTTCATTAACCCATGCTGACTGGGCCTGATCACCCAGTTGTCTTGTGTGTGTTGTGTGCTAGCACTCAAGGTGATCTGCTCCATGACCTTCCCTGAGACCAACGTCAGACTGGCAGGCCTGTAATTTCCCAGTTTGTATTATTTTTTTTTATTATCTTTCACAGAATTGGCCAATCTAGGTGGGTTTTAGCCCAGTGGGCAGGGACACCTTCCACTGGATCAGGTTGCTCAAAGCCTCATCAATCCTGGCCTTGAACACCTCCAGAGATGGGGCAGCCACGACTTCTCTGGGCAACTTGGTCCAGTGCCTCATCATTCTCAATTGTAGCCAGGCTTTCAACAGTTTTAGAATAGAGCTGCTGATGCACAATGAAAATAGAATTTGGCAGTTTCAGCCCATGCTGTAAGCTGGGCTGTTGTGTGGGAGTGGGTATGGATAAGGATCACAATGCAAAATATGAACTGTGGGTAAAAGCCCAGTAACTTATCTCTAGAAGAGGAGTTTATGTAAATTACCATTAAAACCTTTACTCTTGTTTGCTGATAAATTTATAGGCATTAGCATCAAGGTAGTAATCAGGATTCATCAGCTTTACTTTTTTATAACCTGTTAGTCTCTGATAACTTCTCTCTTCAAGTGACATACTGTAACATTGTGCAGTATTAAATGATATGCACAAATAAGTACCTAATGGTAGATTTAAAGATGTTGCAGCAGTCTAAGTTCTTTCATTTTCCTGATTATAACAGCATTTGCATAATGTATGAATTCAAACATTATTGCTGTTAAATAATGCATAAATATTCTCCCATGCTGAAATACATCTATTTCCTCTCCATGAATTATTTTGAATGTATCATTCAGTTGTTTTTCTACTTAAAAATGTAGTTAGAACTCTGCATATATCAGTATTACGACTGGAAGAAGTATCATCACAAGTAGTTGGCTAACACTCCAAACTGTAAATGAAGTATACATTATTAAATGGGCCATTTCCTTCCTTCTTCAGAAAGCATCATCACCAGAATACAATATTTAGTATTTCTGAAATGTCAAAAAGGAATGCAGGTATGTATTTGATTATCTGGCAGGTTTAGGAAAGGGGAAAAAAAAACCAACCCAAGATTTTGCTCCTCAGCCTAAAGGGAATATGAACATGGTCATATATAAAAGGAGATAAATCTGTAAGAGGAGATTGTGTGGGTTTTTGAATAGCTCTTTGTGAAACTAAGCACCATCAACACCCATTGACTTCCAATCCCCTATCCCCCAGATGATGGACCATTTTATTTATATTTGATTTTACAAAATGTGCCATCCAGCACACTCTTAGATAAATCCTGTCAACACTGTCACAGAAGTCAGTTACATCAATGACAGATGACAGGATGAATAAAAGAACTTCAGGATTCAAGTATCTAAACTTTAGCACGAAAACATTTATTGTTAAATGTTGTGCACCGAGTTAAAAATGTCAAATGAAAATAACATAAAATGTATGTCCCTCCTGGGCCTGTAGTCCAGCTGAAATGGTCAAAGATGGTAAAGAATTTAATAAAACCCCAAGGGCTCAAAAATACCTTGTATATATGTTTCCTTCAAAATGTGCGAATGTGCCGATTTGCCTTCGTTGCTTCACCCTACTGCCTTTCTCCCTTGCTTATGCCACTGCAACGCCTTTGTTATGAAAAATCTGCTTTCTGCAATTGAAGTGTTTAAAATAAGATTTAAATATTGCCTCTCTCTTGCCCCCCCATCTAAAACTGGTGACATCTTTTAAAATTATGTTTTACTTATCATGACTTAGTGTTTCAATTGGGATTGTAATGTGCTGGATTTTCTTGTCTCAGTCAATTTTCCATTTGGTGAAGGTAAGAAATAATCAAGTCTCCAATAAACATCATCTTTTTTTAAAGTGTGTCATCTTTTATGATTTGTCATTATAATGCTAAACTGTGTCTGCTCCATCAATGCCATCACCATTACTTTACCTATATAACCCCACCCACATATATATATATATATGTAAAAAAAGAAAAATATTTACTGTCAAATAGATTTTTTGCATTGCTCCTCCCCTTTTTCCTTTACTGCAGTTGATGGCATAGTGGATATGCACTTTTATAACTGAATAAGCTGATCCAGTGCTAAAATGAACATATTTCACTTCTATAAGCAAGCCTGCATAAAATGGGGAAGATTCTGAAATGGATTTGACCAACTTGAAACAATTGCAAATAAAGCACAGAAAATGTTGTCTCTTAAATTCAATACATTTGTTAACCCAAATAAAACAGACCATGAAACTATGTCAGTTTTGAGTGCAGACATCTCAAAAAAAAAAAAAGAAGTTGTTGTATAAGCCCTTTACTGTGAATAAAGCCCTTGATTTACAGCATTGACTTGAACCATGTAATAGGGAAAGATCCCACCCATAAAACCTTATAATAACCACCCAGACACCATCTAGTAAGAATTACCTCTTCCTTTCCCTTTAGTCTAAGATGTTTTCTTTCTACAGAGGCGGGGTTTTTAAAATCACTTCACACCTGCATCCTCGGTATGGCATCAGCATCCTGCCGGCAGCCTGGGCCAAGCAGCTCTTTGAGTAGCTGAACATCTGGTTAACTTTACTCAGACCAACAAGTATGACACTTTGGACTAAGTTTTCAAACCCAGTTAATAAATCTGGGTTACTTTCTTTTGTAGAGAAACACATGAAAGATTCAGCTAAGCTGGAACACATTTTTACCTGTTTGAACAAACATAATCGTGCAGATTGCCAATGTACAATTAGTGAAAGGTTGAAGAGACATACAGGCTGCCTAGAGCAGAGCCACCCCATGTCATGTCTGCTGTACTTTAGCAATTTTCACAAAACATAAAGAAAGGATTAGACAGGTGGAAAGAAATATGTTCTAGTTAAAAAAGCCTTTAATTCACAAATTAAGGAAAGAAGTATGAAACTCCCTTCTTTATCTTGTTGTGGGTTTGCTGTCAGAAGCAGAGATGCATAGTTCAGAACAGTGACAAAAGAGAGTGGTGGTGTACACTTGAAACGCTACTTCCCATGGGTCCCTTGCTTTGATTTCTGCCTTTAATACTGATAAGAAGTGACAGTAGTTGGATAAAACAATCAAAATTGGAGTTGAAGAGCTTATAAACCTCCTGACACTTCAATAAACCAAAAGCCAATACAAACCTTAAAAAAAACCCCATATATCCATTTTGACTCTGAGTGGCCACATGGAGCAGAACTAACATGTGTTCAGAGGGCTGGAAGTTACCTCCTGATTTATTTTACTCTCATCTCATAAATTTGAAATAAAAAAATAAACGCTAAATTCTACATGGACAAGTAAAATCTTTTATAATCTTCTAGACAGTTGCTGCCAGTTCTCAAGAGAGCTTTATGCCTGCTGCTAAATGTCTACAAATCAATATTTAATATTTTGGAAAATGAAGTCTTAATTATCTATCTCCCCTTTAAGTACCAAACCCACTTTCAGTGAAAATGCAACCATTTGCTGGCTGACGGATTGACTGCTGCTTATCTTTTCCTGTAGGTCTGAGAGAAAGGCTTTCAATCACACCTCTTTGCTAAAGACGGCATTCATTTCACTTGGTTTTACTCATCTGTAAGTTCCTGTTAGTGGTTTCTAAAACTCCAGCCATAGTCAATGGCACCTCCAAGTAGAAAAGTCAGTGATCAGGGTTAATCTCCTACCCTGGTTGGAGCTGCCTGATTCCTCCCACAGGCAACAAGGAGCACAGGTAACAAGCCTGAACTACATATCCAACACAGACAGCAAGGACAAAGCAAGAAGTAAACAGTTATTTTATGAAACCACAGCTGGCAAAGTAAATTTGAAAACCAGACAATTATATTTCTTACCCACTTTTAATTTTCAGTCCAGACAAATTGTTTGCAGAATATATTATTCTCATTTGCAAGTACAAGAGTTAGCTGTGTGTGAAAATTATGTAGAAAATTCTGAGGAAAGACAGATTTTCAGATATTTGGGCAACTAAGAAATCTAATGCCTCAGTATTCAACCATCTCATGATTTAAAATCTTGCTCTAAGCGCTCTACAAAGAGATAGACTCACCTTCTGTTTAATGCAGGTTGAAAAGAAAGCAAAACACAGAATCCAGCACACTCTGGATCTAGACTCTTTGAAAGTGAGTTACATACCAAACTCTTCTACTTTCAATACCTACTTTTCAGTTTAGTATTGCCTAACATGAAGATTTTTAGCAGAGACCAGAAATTCATTCCACTGAAACTTTCAGTCCATAGGAACCTTTCAGTTGATTTCAGTGGAACCTTGATAAGCCCCAGGAGCCCAAAATCATTGCAAAACTTAAATGCGTATATTCCAATTTTAATTGAAGTGGAGATTTTGACACAGGAACTCTCTGTTCAAACAGAGCTGACAAAAACAAATTCTAATAGTTTTTATTTTAGAAAGCCACTTATATTCTCTTTTGTTCCTTGCAATTGATCCCACACGGAAGTCCTGGATTTTATCTGTGGCACTACATTTATTTCTCCAGCAACTGATTTTGGGGTCACAGGAACAAGAATCGTAACTTCACTGGAGAAGATGAGTATGAAATAAGAGAGAATAAATGAAAAATATCTTTGAATCGTCAATGTAATACTGAAAATAAAAAGTCTCCATTAATATAAAGGTTTAAAGCAAATGGTTTGGGGTTTTTTTTGGTTTTTCAAGCCTAAGAAAGCACATTTTCAGACCAAAGGTTTATTAATACTGCATTTTTCCTCTCATAGTGGTCCATATTTGATGCTTACTGAAAGTGCTTAAGGATAAAAAGAAGACAACTACAGAAGCTTCTCTTTGCTATTATACAACCCAGGGAATGTCAATCAGCACTTTCCTTTAAAGTATATATTTCTTAAACCCTTATTGAGAAATATCAGAAATTGAACTACTTGCATACCCAGCATCTGTGTTGTCAAAAATGTTCAGCTAAAAAAAACAACCAAACAAAAAACCCCACAAACCCCACAATAGAACACTGATGGGGCCACAGTATCCAGTTTCATATCCCATTAAATCAAATTTAGGTCTTGTTGTGTCAGAGTATGTATATGTAGTCTTCTAAATTAACAATGATGGGCACAATTATTTCTTGTTATAAAATGAGTCCAGGCACAAGAAAGGACATCTCAGGTGCCAGTACAAATTATATTAGTGACATGGGCAAATCTTAATCCTATCACAGAATTTGAATCTTTAGGGTATAAAGAAGCAAGGTCACCTGTTGTACTGCAATCTCACTTTGCCCACTGAGATGTCCAAGCAATACACTAACATTCCAGCTCTGTCTCGAGCAGGGTATATTTGTAGTGGAAATCTCTTTTAGAAGCTGACATAATGTCCTTCAGACAATCTCAGGTTTTGGTAAAACTTGTTTCAGTAATATTATGAGTTGAGTTTTGCTCTCAGATCCCAGTCCAATATTTAACCACACATTTAAATCAGCTTATAGTCAGGAAGATTACTCATGCAATACTAAACAATGTGCTTACATCACACTTCCCAGAAGCACTTCCCTTCAGATCACCCTTCCAAGTAGACAAGACTTCTGTACATGAATGTGTGGTCATATGTGGTTGATAGCAATGTCTTCTCTTTTCCCCCTTTAAGCAGGCTGCTACTTGTACTTGCCAAAACCACTACTGCAGCTTCAAACTTAGAATCATAGAATCANACTTGGGAGAAGAGGCCAGCTCCTGACTCTCTACAACCTCCTTTCAGGTAGTTGTAGAGAGCAATAAGGTCTCCCCTCAGTCTCCTCTTCTCCAGGTTAAACAACACCAGCTCTCTCAGCCGCTCCTCATAAGGCTTGTTCTCCAGGTTTTTTTAGACTTATTTAAAACTTTTTTTTAAAATCCTGACTCAAAGTACTAATTCAACTTTGCGACACAGATGATGTACTTTGTGGTGGGCACGATCACAGCAGGCAGTTGCCTTGCATGAACCACCCAGATGCAGCTCCCAGCCAACTCCTCCTACAAAGAGGGGCTGTTCCCTTCACTTACGTTTTAGCAACTGCATTCCCTGCTGCCAGCTTCTCTGCACCAAGCAGAAAGCGTTCCCTTGACTGTAAACAGTTCCCTGCAGAAACTGCTGGTGCTCTGCAATGACTGCAAGGTTATGAGATGGGATGGTATCCATAGCACTTGGGAAGAGCACAGAGGCAGGCGGTTACTCTGGACCAGCTGCTGTGGGGCATCCTGGCTCCCTTTGAAATGTTGACCTTTTGTGTTTCCACAACCAAAAAGCATCTGAAAAGTATCACAGGTAAGCAAGAGTGGAGAACGCAGCCTTCAGGCCATCCTGCCTTCAAAGAAGCCAGCAGATCCGGCCTGGCAGTCTTCCTAGTGCAAGGAGCACCTCCCTAGCAGTATTGTGATGTGCCTATCTTTAAGTCTTCAGTTAGCTGTTTTTATGGTGGCTTTAGACAAATGGAGAGTATATTGAAGATGCAAATCTTTACCAGTTGTTACTTCTTCAAATAGTTTTGTTGGAACAGTAACATCTTTTCACCCTTTCCTATTTTATACTTGTGTTCATGCGTTAAGAGAATTTCATTGCATCATATTCAATGACAATCACAGACGACAGCCATAAGTGTGGGTATGGAGCACCATGCTGACTTACTCAAATTTCCAGCCACAAGCTACTTCAAGGGATTTAACTTACTGTACAGTAAATTCTTTCGAAAGATTTTTTTTTTACCCCTGAATAGAAATTGTCCTCAATACCATGAGTTTGCAGCAGCTGTATCAGACATTTGGTCCACTAATTAAGAGAACTAGAATAATCAGCTTTAAGGCTCTAATTCCCATCTCTAAATACTTCTAAATTAATTCAAACTAATTTTTACACTAGCACTACTTCTTATACAGAGGTGTCATTTTGGTATAACCTGAAGCATCGTTACATTTTCTCATTTTATTTTTGAGGGGACAGTCACTAATGACCTGATCCTGTCCACTCCGAGTTAAAACAGATACTTCCACTCATGCCAGAAGAATGTAAGATCAAGTCCTAAATACATGTCATCCCTAGAGAACTTGGATACGCTGATGTGAGAGATTGCTTCAGCAAGCAGAAAAATGAGCTGGAACTACTCCTACTTTTGTTTTGTCCTTTGCATTTTTCATACTCTGTATTGACAGTTTCTAGATGTGCAGCATTCTGTGGCTGGTGATCCTTCCTACGCCTATGTACTTTGCTGTCTACAGCCTTATTAACCTCAGATTTATTAGCTAGTTTGTCAGACACTTATACTGCCAACTTCCCAAGAGGCAAACGCATCCCTGTGTGAAGATGCACCAAAACCACAGCAATGGAAAAAGAAGTACAAGTCATCTCCCCCCATAAACTTTAGGAACACTTAAAGAAAGTGAATATTCCAAGTGTATTTAACCAAGCTTTAACATTTAAATCAAGTTTAAAACATGATTCAATCTCTAGTATTCATTTTACCTTCAGAAACTATTATTTTCTTACTATTTGGTATTTTTCAGGGAGGGAGAAATATGTTGACTTATGTAAAAAGACCATACTGGATATTCAGTAGGAAAGTAAGATATAAATAACAAGTATGATACATTGTGCAATTAAGGCTTGGCTATAAAATGTCTCAGAGGGGCATTATTTTGATCAGCGTGCTTGAGTATCCACTACTATGATGTGCTAAAATTTAAACAGTGCACAAAGCACCTGCAGTATGGGCACAGACTCGCTTCATCACCTACATGTGGAGGTTGCTATAACACATCAGCAACACATACACTCCTGAACATCATTAAAATCTGGCTCCAAGTGCCAACTGGGGACTGGAAATCAAATCAGCACGGGTATAACAGGACAGCTTATGAAATATTTAGATAGGTGGAAACATAAATGCAGGGTTTTTTTGATCACACAAGACAAGCAATGAAACTTTGCTAAAAGATAATGAGCAGTAAGTTTGCTCCATGTAAATGATCAAACATTTATTTTTTTAGGCATGTTTCTATAGTTAGGATACATTTGAGGAATAATCATTGTTCTCAAAGGCCTTCAAAACATATTCACCTTCCTGCATGATTTGCTCTAGGGTCAGTTCACCAGACAACATAATAAAACATCAATTGCCTCAACGCCACTGCGGCTATTTTAAATAAAATCTTTTCCTGTGTTTTCCCCCATGTGCACCTTTGACATTTAAAAGAGTGGGGAAGTGGTTTTATATTCTCTGTGAAAAAAAATGTGACAAAGCATGTAAACCTGTGTAAAAGTTTATGGGGAGAACAGGCAGGCAGTGTGGGGAAGAACATACCAGGAGTTTTTAGAAACTAGTGTGAATATCTAGCCAGCCTGTTTTATCTCCCTGTGCCATAAAGAACTCAGATGTATCGATTCTGCTGAACCTAAGATGCACTTGGGACAAGCAAAAACTTTCAAATAATTTGCAGTAAGTTTAAATTAAGAAGAATCTGAGAGAATGCATTTAAGTGCCCTGATATAAAAAGCAAAACCAGAAGTTTAGCACAAATAAAATACATGACAGGCTACTAAAGCAGTTTATTCCACTTAGTGAACAAGTCTGTTAATAATTGAGAAAATAAAAGGAAGAGGGAAGGGAAAGTATAAATACTTTGTTTGACAGAATTAAATTGCAATAATTGTAAACTACTAATCGATCTTCTCTCAAATATTTTTTTTATCTCATGGTTCTTTAAAAAGAATGGGGAAGGATTACAAACATGTTTGCATGAAATACGCTGAGATTTAAAAAAAAAAATCCTTGTGAAGATGTTGAATGCAGTAAGTCTATTAAAATGCAGACTACTCCGAGAATCTGCTGGCAGGTCCATGGTACCTATGGGTGTTGCAATCATTTGCTCCTTTAAAGTTTAAGCTTGCATAATGCCTATCAGTGACTTAAGAGTGCGCAGATATAGTTCTCAGGAGTCAGTGCAGACCATCATGCCCCTTTAGAGACTTCTTAAGTACAAGACTAATTTGGAGTATACTGGTTACCAAGAACACTCCTTAACATTCTGCAATAAGTGCTGTCAACAGCCCTGTGGGTGAGCTAAATAGGTATGGTTTGGTGAAGACTAAAGGGTATAACTTAGTTTCTGCAGCTGCTCAAGATAGGTCATATTTTACAGTCAAAATATTTGGCCCATCAGAGGGGAGTACAGGGGCTGTTGACATGCAGGAATGGGAACTTAGTACTGCTGGCACACTGCTCTGGTCTGCCCGAGTGCTGCCAGGCTCCTCCTTAGGCTATGCTAACAAAGTCCTTGTATACAAATCCATCTAACACCACAGTAAGTGTGGTGGACAGGCACAGTCCCAAAATAGGATAGCTTGACTCCACACCTCAAACTTGACTTCAGCGGAAACTGGAAAGCTGCTACTTTGGGTCAGAATTACCAGTGGATGAGAAGAGCTTCATAAGCTGTTTTGTTGCAAAAGTTATGTCGAAGGGTCTGGCTAGGAAAGTTCTCCTCACTCTGGAAAATATGCGTGAAAATATTTTCTGAGAATATCTCCACAAACTCAAAGGTTTGGACAGATATTTCTAAGCATTAATTCTTAAAAGTTGCATTGCTGTCTTCCTTGGTGCATAAGGTTTTTAAAATAAGATATTTACAAGCTTTCAAATAGCAAAGTCTGGCCAGTGCTTTTCCTGCAAGGTAGGTTGTTGTGCAGGCAGAAGGCAAGTCTGGGGGAGTTCTCTTACAGTGTATCCCATCCATCTATTCCTTTTCCTTTCTTCTCCCTATTCTACACAGGAACTTTTTCTGAATACAATAGGAGTAAAAGTAATTATTTTTGTTTGTTCTGTCCCACTTATGAGCCCTTCTGTAAAATTTTTTCAGGCTGACTGCTGGATAATAGGGTTATAATATAAAAATATTTTCCACTTCAAAAATCAATCACACATTATTAATCCCAAGTGTTATTTTCATGGTCAGTGTTGATTACTATGCAAGTATATTTTGCCTAAAAAAATAAACAAAATGTACCAATCCCAGTTTTGTCAGTGTATTTCTAAATACTCACTATATTTGACATTTGCAGCTACATACCTACAACTGCTTACTCTTCACTATGGGTTTTATTGATTGAAATGTCATTCATTTTGTGTAGATAAAAGAAATGTGGCTTAGGTTGTTCCTGTTTATTAAGATGTGGCCAAGCAGAAATTTCACTTCATTTCTCAGATATCACTTTCCTTGCATATGCTTCATATATACACTCTTTAAAATTCTGAAGAGAATTCTTTTTAATGCATTTATTCACCTTCTGTTTCTTAGAAACACTTCTATTAGCACAATGGCTTCTGCAATGCTCTTTGCTAATGGTTAGTTATTTATACGTTGTTGACATGTGTGTAAACTGTAATATTAGCTTTAACACTTACATATAAGAACATCCCTTCAGGAGAAAGTATCTGAGTGATAAAGCATTCCCAGTTGAGAAATTATAAATTCCCCTAGATTATTTCCTTTTTCCAAATTATATTTTCATCTCTCAACAACAACAAAAGGAGCAGAAATTGGGTAAAATAGACAAATTACCACTGAGTTTTTTCCCCTCCAGCTAAGAATCATCCTTTCCTAATCCAGTCATAATTGTGATAACTGTCCGTTTTTTCCCCTGGGAATGATGGTAAGAGTATACATTGACTGCTGGTAGTGGAAATGGCCTTGCAATAAATCCAGCCAAGTTGGTGTCCACGCTTACAGCATGCTCAGTAGGAACAAAGTCAGATAAGTCAAATTACCAAACAGAAGCAAAATCATTATGGATACAGAGCAAGATTAAAATGGATATGGTGAGACAAAAGCAGAGGGTAAGAGTCACAAAGGTCCCCAAAGGTGAACATGAAATGTACAACTTGATACTGCAAAGCCCCCAAAATTATTCAGATCAGGATATTAGTTCAAAACAATAAGTGTCTGTATTTTTCCCCAGTGCAAAGATTTTTACATACTTCAAAATGATCACAGGAAGAGAGATTATAGGATTGGAGGCTGAGGGATGCCCACTGCCTTGTATCCAAGAAGTTCTGACATGGTGGCAGCAGGAGCAGAATTTGGACTCCAAAGCGCTGCCCGCAGCATGACCATCCTGTGCAAACTCAATAAATGGAGCTGTTGAAGAACCAAGATGCTGAAATCTCCTTCCCACTACCACATACTACTAACTTGAAAAGGAGCTCTGGAGTATGACAGGATAAATAATACCAAACAAGAACTGTTTTAATGCTAATATTGCTTTAACTCCAGAGGCATGACACAAAGGCCATAACTAAGAAATGGATCATATGGTTTATTCCTATATATTCATAACTTTAGCTGTTGTGTACTACTATAAATGTTCATTCTTAACCAGGTTTCTGGTGCTCAGCTTAAACACAGTGAATGAGACAAATGACTGTTAACCTCCAAGCCTTTGGAAATGCAATGCAATAGTTATTTAAGTTAGTGTAAACCCCCTGTGATCCATCCACGATTTATTAGAAGTTTGGAAATGAGGGCTGTGCATTTCTTTCCCCCATTTGCTATCTTCTGCCAGCTGTGTAAGGACTCAATAAAAATGCCATCCATCCTCTTTTGTCAGCCTATAGTTCTCCAGTCTCAAGCTATAAATGAACAGCACAATAAATTAAATGTTTGACAGGGAAGATGCATGACTTCACAACACTGTCAATCTATGCTTTTAAGGAAAAAACACTGAAAACCACAGCTCTAGTTCTGCTATTGATGACTGGAAAAAAATGTGTTCAAATAAAGAATATAGAACATCTCTCTCCTCTTTTTCATTCAAACTCAGAAATAATTCTAATTCACAATCAGAAAAAACAGTAAGGAAATAAGAGGAAGTAATAAAACAAGGGCAGCAAATCCAGTACGATGCTTCAAAGACATTTCTTCACAATTAAAGGGAAAGATATTGATAACTGAAGTAAAAAAGATAGTTCTGGGAAACTAAGCATAGAGCTTTGAAAGTCACTAAATTAAATCAGAATCAATGGAGAAAAACAGTTACCTCCAGAGATGACTTAACCTCCTGCCTCTGCTTGAAACCTGTCTTGACACAGGTCAGACTGTCCTGTTGAGCTGCTTATCTCTGATGACTAATTTTGAGACTACTGGTACAGATGAGATGTCTAATATTCAGGCAGCTGAATTTAGGGGAGATGAATCACACAAAAGAGCCTGCCTAGCTGCTGTTAAAATCAATAAGAATACAAGTTTTGAGTGATGCATTATGAATGGTAAAGTGGCCATTTAAACAACTCAGTCATGTCACCGTCATGGTGTATGTAACATGCCATCCCAAAACCTGTAAGTACTGAGCTGTTTGAAACACTCCAGGAAGCCTCTAATCCAGGTTAAGCACAGCTTCCTGTATTTAACATTTGGGATAAACTGCAGCCCAGGAGACCACTGATGTGGGCAATTTAACTGGGTTGTTAGAGTGGTTTTCAGACAAGGAAAGCCAGGAAAGTTTGTGTTTAGTCATTAAAATCAGTAGAGTCCAACCTGCATGAGGAAGAACCTGTACCCACAGTGGATATACAGAGCTGCTCCTGTGGAACTGCTGTACCATACAGCACTACTCTGTGGATGAGAAATAGCAATATACACTGTGATTGAGAGAGAATTTTCAGTAGCTGGCACTCAGGAATGAGCTACAGTTCATGGAAATCAAGAAAATGTGTACACTGTAGTACTCTCTTAACCTTTACGAGAACTTCAGCACTGTTGGAAGAATTCCTGCTCTGCATTTCAGTGTCTCAGGGCAGGTAGGCCCAGACTGAGCATAAAGTCCTTTTCAATGAGCATCAGCAAGTCCAAAGTAAGCCAAGATCACATCTGCACAAAAGGTAACTACTCACAACATGGCAGCACAGCAATGTCTTTAGTAGATAAAAGTCTTATGAAACACTTTGTTCTCTCCATGTCCATCTTCGCTTAACACATGAACTTCCAGTATTCAGTGCTGTGTGAAATAACTGCATTTTTCCTTCAAGCACCTACTAACAGTGATGAGCTGACAGATGGGAAACATGTGATCAGCCCTGCCAAAACAGTGATGCTACAGAACGTTACCTGCCCTCATCTTTAGATATTTTCAGAAGCTGGTGTGAACACTCTGGAACATCTGTAAAGCAATAGGAGAATCAGTAGCAAACAATTTCTGAGGTGTCAGTCTGACGTTTGTTTTAGACAGTAGCTAGATAATGAAGTTCACAGGGAATTAGATGTTTTCCACAGTTTAAAGTTTATGCAAAGCACAATTCTTAAGAAACTTCCCTCTACCAACAAGTCACTAATCTGTCTGTAGGAGGCAATTTTCAAGTACTTCCCACACATAGATACAAAGATTACAGGCCCGTCTCTCTACTGGAAACCTTAGGCTCCTTTTTACTTAGCATGCTTTCCTTATAAAAGGAACTGCAAAAGACTGAGTAACCCAGTGTTTTAAAAAGAGCTTTTTAATCAATTTAGCTAACTGATTGGAAGGAGTAACAGAATAAGAAAATATATTAGGCCAAGTTAACTTGTCTACCAATCACACTTTAAAAAGTTCCACACTTAATAAAAAAGTTCTTTCTGAATACAAGAATCAAGTTCCCACCTGACACATCAGGAAAATACTGAACTCCAGCAAGAAAGCGTGCCCAAGTGTATTGGGTCAGAAAAATCTCGCCTCGCTTTTAGTATGGTATTTTCAGCTGAGCCACTCACTGAAATGTTGCCAAATTCAGACCCATAGAATTTTATGCTCACTGGACACCACTGCAAGCAAGGAGTTAAAAATATCATGGGGGGAAATCAGCTACCTAGTTTTTTACTTCCCAATGCAATTCACAGTCCAGAGGTGCATAATCCCTGAACCACAGGTTTGTACCAGCTTTTCAAAAGGCCTAAATTTCTATTTCTGCTTGCTCCCCTATCAAGTGCAATATAACACGTTTTACAGTCAGAAATTCAATGTTAAGCCTCTACTTAAACTTGAGTGGACATATGCCACCCCACAGCCTTCACAGTTTTCCCCACACTGGAGACCCACCAGCCTGATGTATCCAAAGCATTGCTGTGTTCTCTTTGGCTTGCTTCCTCCTACTTTCCTGCAGGAGCTGAGGCAAGTCTCCAAGTGCTCCTCTTTCGCTGGCCTTGGTAGCACAAATATTTTCCATTTGGGATTTAGGATCAGACCTTAGAGTGGGTTACATTGGCAGAGCAAGTTGTGTCATATTAAACACGACGGTCCTGTTTCCTCCTCCATCTAAACAGGAATTAAAGTATCTTAGTTTAAAAATCAGTGCAAATCATACCACCAGTAGATCATACCATTTGAATGGATCAGGTAGTTCATACAATTCAGTTGCAGTGGACAAAAGCTCTGCAAGGTAGTTGCCGAGGGCTAAGCTGTATTTTGCTCTTGTAACTGAAGCAGCCTGGTGTGTGCTTATCTGGGTATCTTGGTGCTTCTGACTGCAAGGTAGAAGCCCTGACGCTCACTCTCTCCAGGTTTACCACTGCATCCTTTCTGTTCTCAGCCTGTATAAAGAATTATAATTTTAGAGATATTTCAGTCAGAAAGCACTGATGCACAAAGAAGAAAATACACTAATTACCCACAGTAATAGTCCTCTCAATGCCTCAAAGGGTATTTTTGTAATCTTTCCTGCCCTGAAGCCAAGTAGCAACACAGGGAACACTCATCTCTCCCTTTTTCCACACTGCCCCACAATTTATGCAATATAATCCTAGTTCCAAACTCAGCAGACAAAATAATTTGCCCCAAAGCCATATGTTCATGAAAGGAATCACAGGTCAGAGGGACAACCTACAGACCAGGTGCCCATCCTGTGTTGGTATGGCCTCAAACATGTTTGCTGCTCGTTGCTCAGCATCTGGTGCATCATCTGACAGCCTTGCCCAAAATCCTGAAGTTTTGAGGGAGTTTTATCCAAAGTCTTCAGACAGCTGGCAATTAAGATGCATCAAAAGCATTCCAGATTACCCAGTGCCAGATGGTTTTAGGTTTGTTACTGGAAATATTGGTGGTTTTTTTAACAGTATCATTTGGTTCCCTTTCTAGGTAAGCCCCCTCCTGTTACTGTCCTAGGTTCATAACTCCTTTGTTCTTCAAAATGTTGCAGGCCTGGATGGAAGGTGGCCAGAATTCCACCCAAAGGGCATCACTAGGCCTCAGGAGCTTCCTTGGTAGCAAGGCAACAAACAGTATGTAGGAGGTATGTGACAAGAATGGTGACTTTGAAATTCCTGAGGAAAAATATACAAGACTGGGCATTTGCTGCAACCCAGGAGTCCCCTGCAAGCTGCAGTTGGTCTCCCTGCTTATATTAGCGGGGCCAAGAGTCACACATATGTAGATTATCCCTATGCTGCATAAAGGTAGCATCAGTGTTTCCAAAAGAACTGCACACTGCTTAAGAGGTATCAAGTAACCACCATCTCATGAGCTACAATAGCAACCAAGACATTTTCCCCTAAAGCAGAGCCTGGAAATCACAGTAAAAAGAAAAATCATGATTTAGAAATGGAATCCTAAAAGACTGCTCCTTTGAAGAGAGCTCAGTAAATCTCTCTAAATTAGCTTCTGAATAGCTCTAAATTAACTTCTATTCAGGACTAGATTAAGGCAGTCAGGGTTCAAAGGTGCCTTATGAGAGACAGAGCCACCAAATGATCCTGCAATCATCCAAATAATCCACCTGGGATACTCAGAGCAACTGAAAGTATAGCTCAGACCCTTCCTCTCTCTTGGGAGCATTGGCCAGGTTTGTGCTATAGCCTAAGGACTGGAAACTTTCATTACCAAGGGGGTAGATTAGCTCTGGTGAGCACATGGGCAAGAGCTAGAGCTCTTCCACCCCCTGCCATTCCGCAGTCCCTCTCACCGGTATTTCAAGCCTGTGCTTCAGCTCCGGTAGGCACTGTGACACTTGCTGCAGCTTCAGACTCTGGAGAAGCAGAAACAGAGCTCAGGCAACATTAAAACTCATTCAGACTACATTGCTAGCATCTGCTTATTTGCCACTATTTAAGTGGCACCAGACACCTTTGCACTGAAAGCAAATTTTAAAACATCCAGATGCCTATAACATGGTAAATCTTTAGTGGCTGATAAAGAATTCCAGAGGATTGGTGCTATTTTTTTAACCAAAACTAGTATCATCTACAACTGAACTCTCAAATAATTAGATTACTTTAATTCCAAGTAAGGTCAAAGCTTCACAAGTTTTTGGTGCTATCTTGCAGCTCATCTGTTTGGAGGCAATCCCTGCAGCCTGAAGTGAGATGAAGGAATTTTGCCTACTTTACCATACTTCTTCCCATTATCTGACCTAATTTTCAGTGTCTCACCCTCCCATAAAATAAACAACCTGCCTCTAAGGACTTTCCCCCCATTGGTGCCAGTTTGGCTGGCTTCTGCGATCTAGTCTGGTATTTCTGACATCACTTCCTAAGCAATTTCAGCCTGACAAGGTGCGACTGACAGGGTTACTTAGTTGCTGTTGGCCTTGCAAGAACTGTTCCCCAGCAGAGACAACACTGAAAGATGAGGCCCGAAGACAATTCTTGAGCCCAGTGAGTGACTCTGTTATTCACAAGCAGTGATATCTATATATATATAATTTTGAAAAGACATCACAACCATCAGCTCTTTGAACCTTCTTAATTGAAACGGTAATTTCAATTATCTTATTGCGTGACTAAGGTCTGACTTAAGAAAACACTGACTAAACTCCACAGTCTATATTTGCTGCTTCTGCATAAGAAATAGGCATCTGCATGGCACAATAATGAAGGACTAACAATTGTGATTAATGACTGAATTTAGAAAACCTTCAGCTTTAGAAATGCATTAAGGCATTAGCTTACCTCCACAGAAAATTGCTTTGGCATGAAGAGTTGTTAAAAATTATACATTGATGTGCAAGTTCTAAGTGCTAAATGCTACAGATGGTCAAAACCTGCAGAAATGCAAACGTTTTCATGAATATGCATTGTAATTCAAGTATATTTTGTCAAGTGACTTTTCCTAATATCACTTCCTCTGAGTATGAAGAATAAATCCAAGTGTCTTTTGTCAAAACTCCTAACTATATCATTACAGGTTGGAAGAGACCCATCG
>WAAB01003773.1:0-12994 GCA_013389865.1 Piaya cayana
CCACAGCAGTGGACACGGGGAAATGAGTGGATGTAATCTGTCCGTACTTCTCTAAGGACTTTGACATGGCTTCCCCCCCACCGTCCTTCTCTCTAAATTACAGAGATATGGATTTGATAGGTGGACTGTTCAGCGGATAAGAAACTGGTTGGATGGTGGTATTCAGAGAGTAGTGGNTGGGTTTCAGTACAGGATCGGGGATGACGTGATGGAGAGCAGCCCTGTGGAGAAGAACTTAGGGGTGCTTATAAATGTAGTTTCTACATTAACATTTATACTAATAAAAAGGAGACATCTACTGAAGTTTGGCCTTTCCAATAAAGAAATTCCAAAAACCAAAAGGGGGGCTGGGGGGTGAAGAGGGAGAAGAATAGAACAGCATAGTGGAAAAGTTAACCTTAACAATTCTTTTTCTCTTCTATTCGCTTCAAATGTAGTTTCATTTTAAGTACTGGGCACATGTTGGGGTCATTTCTTATTTTATCAAAACAGTTTTCCCATCTTAATTAAAATCAGTGGACTATGCAGTTCTGTTAGATTGGAGGAAAGAAGAGTTTGTTAATTTACATTTAAATAAAACAGATTTTCTGAACTTCTGATATAGTTGCATTTTTAATATCTTGTGCTTCATATTATATTTATAAGTGGTACCACTGGAATTATGAGGAGTCTTGGTTCACACTTCTGGCTGTTATCCTTCACTAATATTAGTGCTTTGGTAGCCATGGTAGTCTCAGAACTGATCCAAGGCAAAATTGGTAGGTAGAGGTAATATTTTTTATTAAATGTATTGATATAAGTGGAAGAAGAGGCACTTCAAAGAGGAACATTTCTCAAAATGGTCTAATTGAAAATATTATTCATTACAGCTGAGAATAGATTAATTCTGTTGTGGTATCTAGAGTAGCAACTTTCCTGCCTTGATATTTTGTGATCAAGAAAGAGTTTGAAGTTTAACTTCCTATTGACAGATTCCATAGTTTTCAATCACTAAAGTTACCAGGAGATTTTTTTCTTCTTTATTCTTTCATTTTTGGTTTGGGTTTTTTCCTTATTTTTTTCATTTTCTTTATCTTAACTATTTGTCTTGAAACTTACCAAGAGACTTTCATTGGAGACTTAACTTCTTGTAGTTTAGTAGTTAGGGCATTTAAATGTATGCAGTCAGAGAGTCTGTATATTACAAATGAAGCACAAAAGAACTTCAATTAACACCTGAACTATGTGTAATTAGCAGGAATTCTCTACAGTACAAAAAGATGTAAGATTTATGTACAAAACTGGCACACTATGAGGTATGTAGAGATGCACAAGAAATTCGCCAGTTTAAATTTTCTCCTTTTAGTATTCAAGCAGGAATGACTGGGCAAAGAACCTTGCTCAATGATTTTCCATTTAATAGTTCATTTTGCATAGAAACCTGAAGAGGCTTCCTGATACATAATTTTCTGCCATAATATATCCAAACAACTTCATTTTTACAGTCCTTTTGGACTTGGCATGATTTCATACCAAATAATGCTCAAGTCAGCTTGCAGCTGATAATTTATGGGTTCAGCATTAATAGAGACTGGAAATGCTTCACTGATCTGAAGGTAGTACGACATTTTTGAGAATGCTTTTTTTAAGATTCAATTGTCGTCACTGCATATAGAATTAAAAAGAAACAGTTTTCCATCTGCTGAAAACAGAGAGATTTTGGAACATTTTCTACTTGAGTTGTAATAGAAAGTATACAAAGGTTTCATGACAAGTTATAAATAATTCTGGAATATTTTATTTAGCATCAGCTAGCATCAATGATTATACTAGAGTTTCTAACCCAAAAATTATTTTAGAAAATGGAAAATCAGAATTCTTCTTTAGAAACTGTCAAAAAGAACTTTTTGACAATTTCAGAAAAGGTTTTGAATCATATAAGTTAATTCAAATTTACCTTCCTTTAGGGCTATCAGGTATACATCTTCACCTGAATGTCCTGGAATATTTATCAGACAAAGAACAGTGTAGGTATTTGTTTTTCACAGAAATTCAAGTCAACTGCATACGTCAGTAATTTTGTAATGGCATTATATGTGAGCTTGCTTTACTTATGAAGACTAAGTACTTGGGCTTGATCTCAAACTCTGACCCTAAGAAAACAGATGAACAGTCATTCTGCCTGGGACACTGATGTTCTATATAAAATAACAAAATGCTACCTCAATTTTACTAGCACTATATTGTACCAATTTAAACACTGCTGAGGTTCAGGGAGGTTTTTCCAACATATGGAAACACTTGAATGTATGCGTAGATCCTTAAACTCCCAAAGTTATGCCTTAGATTTTATTGACAATTCCTACTAGTTTAGTGGCAGTTGTGCATATATAATTCTTGTGGTACCATGCCCAAGCAATGCCTCATCAAAGACTGTATGCATTAAAAATAAAATAAAATAAAAAAGCAGTAATTAAAGAAAAGGGAAAAAGGCCTTACAACTGGACTAGGTTTCTGCATCTAGGAAAAAAAGATAGAAAGATATAAACTTAATTATTTTAAGGCAAAAAAAGGGGAATGGCTCTGTTTAATACATTTATGGGCAGAAACCTAACCCTTGTGATGAGTTTTGTAACTGCTAAACCACCACAGGTGCAGTCATCTCTACTAAACATAAACTCAGTGATAACTTTTGAGACCATGAGAGTTATGTTCTTAAGAAAGGTTGATTTTTTACTTTTTCTGTGAAATAGTTTGTAGTCAATTTAAATTTCCATAGCTTGAAACTTACCGGAACATGGTGTCATGCCCAGTTGATGGTTGATTTAATTAAGCTCTGCATCAGAACTTGCCAATAAAACAAGGTATGAGGTACTGTTACTGCAATAAGCTTGAAAATTTCAGAGACTATCTTAAAATTGACTTACATTTGTGTGTTGCACTATGTTAGTATCTAACATCCTGTTCAATCTATCTGTGCATTCATGTGTACAATACAAACTTTTTGTTCCTTTAAGTAATATTCTTACAGATATTGTGATTTTTTTTTAGCAAAACATTGTTTTCTTCTTTATTCATTAAATGCTCTATTTTTTAAGTTTTAAAAGTATTTTCCATTTTGCATTGTATTGGGGAAAAAGATTGGGAAGAGTTAAGTAAGTTCTGAGTGTTACTGAATGTATATTACTGAAAGGGCAGTGCAGAGTGTGGCAAGACAGGAAGGATAAGAGTAGGGCAAGGTGAAGTGTAGCAATGAGAAACAATTGAAGTTTATTTATAAATGTAAACAGGAAATAAATGAATAGAGTTGAAAACAGATAGATAAATTATGTGCCCAGCTACACAGAGAAATATTGACAATGCAGTATATACACTTTATGTCAAGAACACTTCATTTTCCTCTGTCAAATCTAATCAATCATTTGTCAGTATCTGTGATACTGCATTTCAGAAATGCAAACTGAATATAGATAAATTCATTCTATGCTAGAATGCCATGTATCAAATGGTTCACCTACCTTGCATGTTTAGTGAAATCATTAAAGCAACGTAATGCTGGAAGGACAGCAACAAATATTAAAAATATACTAAGACAGAAATAAAAACACTTCAGCTTGCTAATAACAAAATATTATCAAGAAAAATGCCTAATGTAGTCAGTATAAGAATTTCAATCATTTTCTGACAGTATGAGACTTGATCTTGCAGAAACTTAAGTACATCCTTACCAAAGTACCACAGGTATTCAGGTAGAACAGTATGTCCCTCACTGTTTTATTTTGATATAACTAGTCAGTAAAAATAGGGTCTACTTAAGGATGGAGGCACATAACTTGAAGTAGGATCCAAGACCCTTGTGAAGGATTATTTATTAATGGACAAGAGAAATCACATGCCTTGAAATGGGAATGTGAAGATCAGGCTGCGGAGCAAAAGGTAAGCTACTGTTCTTCTAGTAGAAACAGCTCTAAGAGGAAATGTCTGAGACATTCATCACTTCAATTCCTGAAGCAACAGTTTGTTTCTCACTGTCTTGGTTAAATCTCACCAGAAATGTAGGAAAATTTGATTTTTTCCACTTCAGGATGAGAAACCAAGTGAGGATTGATTCCACTATGAATATGTAAAGAGAAAGCAGAGTTAGAATAGAGATGTGACACGGCAGGTTTCCCTACTTGTTGGTTCCTTTTGGTGCTGACAATGGGCAGTGGGAGATAATTCCTTGGATAGAGACCAGAGACTGTCCCTCCCAGGATCCTCCCCCTCTATCTTTCCCTAGTCTTCTTATTCTATAGTGGCAGTCATTTTACTACAACCTCCAGCCAATCCAAGAGTGGTAAAAGCATGGCCTAGCCTCATTTTAATGAGCAGTGAAAGGCAAACGATATAGGAATTCTGACGCAAAACAATTAAGATTGTGCCTGTAGATCTTTATATTTAACAAATAAGAAAATCAACTATGATCACCTGCGAAAGAGTTCCTTTTTGAGTTGAAACACAGCTGCATATGATACTGCAAGCATTCAAAGCAATTATTCAGCTAATTTTCTGAAAGGCTGTTGAGGTTCTCTGTCAGTTTTACTTCTACTGACAAAAAACGGATTCCTTTGAGCACAGACTTAATATTTGGGAAAAGGGAGCTAGTCTGGTGAATAGGGTAGGTTCTGAACCACAGTGATGTTGTTATTATTTAAAAACTCTTCCACAAACAAAGTGTTGTGAGCTGGCATACACTGACATTTTTCAACCAAGGTTCAGAAAATATCTTCTTTGAACATGTGTCCAATCATACTGAGTGAAGTAATAGAATTGAGCCCTGTCTCACTGTGTCAACCTAGAATGCTTTCTATAACCATCTTTTTGTCTCTCCCCTCCCACTCTTGGTTCCCAAGCTATAGCGTTAGTCTCAGTATTTCTGTGCAGGACCTTGTAGAAGCGCTGTGATGATATTGTTGCCATAGCAGTTGAAATTAGTTAATGGCTTATTAACTTACTCCTAGGACACATGCAAGCAATATCTTCCTCTCTTGAGAGAGGGCCTGTCATATATAAAACATAGGAATGATTTTACCTTTAACTGAAACAGAAAATACATATCAAATTTGGGTTTTCTATCTGTGATGAAAAATAATTTTGTAGCATTTTTTTTCAAATACTCTGATATTAGGTTATGGAACTGTGATTTGATGCCAAGAAAATTAACCACTTTTTGTTGCAAACTTGCCTTGAAGCAGTTAAATATTAATGTGACTTTTGGGTTTTCTTTTTCTGACCAAACAGGATATCTGTGTCATTTTAATCACTTGTTGTAAGTCCATATATGTTGGTAAATCTAGACAAAGTAAATGTATGGTGTTTTCTCTTCTTTTCCTTTCTGCATTACTACCATTTTTCTCAAAGTTGTGTGACTATTAATGAGTGATTATATTTTATGATGACTAGTGCAACTAGTACTGTGTCACTGCTGTAGCTTACTTAAATTTTCAGATGTGCTCCCTTTATTAGAATAAGAGAACATGACAGAATTTTGAATGAAAATGTGAAAGCCTAGAGGCTTTCTTTCACACACATGGGTCTTTGTCCCTCTTTGTAGAAAGTGTATTGCATTTTTAAAAAATGTTTATTTAATTTGATTATAGTAGAAAATACTTAGAATTAGTTTCAGGCTCAGGAAAATAATTTAAAATATGCACTAACTGAAATTTATACAAGGAACAATTTGTTGTAAAAGTTCTGCTGAAAATATGCAAAGTGAATCTTTGTGCCAAAGTAGTCTTTTCTCCAAAATAAAGTAATCACATTTTAAGAGAAATATCCATATTGAAATATAATATTTACTTTGTAAAAAGAACTAATAAAGCACAAACCAAAAGTTTATTATATAGTCACTTTTTCAAATAGCTGTAATTTAATTCTTAAAAAATCATAAACAGAAAAAAACACATCGGAAAATTATTTTGATTTAGGAGTTTCCACCTTTTAGGTAATTCTACTGTAAAAGATAACCCGTGATTCAAGCAATTAATAGAGGTTTTTTCATGTATCTTTAATGTTTTCTTCTTGAAACTGAATTTATAACAATTTACCACAAATACTGCAAGAATATTGCATGCTTTTTATTGACATTTTAATCTTAAAGTAAAATATTAGGAACTCAAAGTTGGGAATAGGAATGCTGGATTTTTTCCCCCCAGAAACATATGTTAAGCTTAATTAAATAAATTCAGTCAAGATGCACTGTCCTATATACTACTCTACAGTGCAGTATTGCAACAGGTATTGTTTTCACAGGGATTAGATTCCTTGCTTTGTATTTCATTAGGACTGTTGTAATACACATTTTTTTCTTTTTCAGCTGCAATGTGGTTTTTAACTCTCAGTGAAGAAAACAGGAAGGTTAAGATAAACAAATAGATTCGTGCCAAGAGAAAGGAAGGGATTACAGTTTTTGTGGTTTTGAGAGTTACTAGATTATAGGGATTAGGAAACAGAATAATCTTTTGCTTAGGTGTCTAACATATCATTATGCCTTGGATGATTCATGTAAGGCCTTGACAGGCTACAGTGATCAGCTTGCTGGAAATATGATAGATGGATGAATAGAAGATATGCAGTGAGGTGAATATGAATTGAAAAGACAGTATCAATTTGAAAATCCATCAGCAACAATAAGACTGCTCAGTCAGTGTGCACAAAACACTGGGCTAGGGGCTACCTATAAAGGTGAGGTGGAGATTTCCGAATCCTATGGAAAATATTTTCTCCAGCAATGTTCAAATGTCTGCAGTAAAACATCTGTGATTCTATTGTTTACAGCTCAGGAGATCACAATCTTTTCAATCCCAGAACCTTCTCTCTCTTTGCCAGGGGTCTGCCCTGTCTATCTAAGATTTAGAGGAGACATATTTCCCTTTCATTAACATGAGGAGGGCAGGGTGGCTGTAGCTCTGTGACCTCTAGCTGAGAACCCCATGTAAACCACTTCTTTAGATAGCTCTTTTGGTGGAGACACTTGGCTGCCCTCATCTCCGTGCCACTTTGAAAGGGTTAGCAGGAGAAAAAGCCTCATTGTTCTTATTCCAAACAACCCAAAACATATAATGCACTCTCAGAAAACTGCAGCTATTTATACAGAAAACTACTTAAGGGCAGTCATTGTCTTTCAGTGTTTTTGTATAGTCTTGCACAGCAGGACCCCACTGCATGAAGCTTTTAAGATTACCTTTAATAGAATGCATCCATACGTATATTAAAGAATATTACGGTTAAAAGCCAAGAGCTCTAAAATTAGGAAATACCAGAACTAATAAGACTTCATTAACGATATACATCATCCCTTCATTAAACACTATACTATTCCTGATCTACTTCTAGTGCTGTTCTTTGCTTGGGAAGGGTTATGCTCAGTAAAGGAGAAAAAGTTCAGTATTTCATTCTGCTCACTTTGTTCAGGGTTTGGCACCAGCTTTGTTTACTGCATATCATTTAATTGAGCTTCTGGATACAGAATTATTAATATTCTCATGAGTTTTTCTATGACACCTACTACTATAGTATTTGAATGTGCCAAAGGAATACTTCATTCATCATCTTGGTATTTTTGCGATACAAAATGTTATTATTCCCATCTAATAGTCAGGGAGGTAAGATTCATGTCTACTTTTTCAAAAGATTACATTCATTTTGTATGCCCAGCTGAAGATGGCCTGATTTGTTAGACAAATTATTGTATCAGATCATTATTTATCTAAATCACAACTTGTGTGCAATAATAACAAGTGTAGAAATATAGTGTTTCTGAGAATCAGACATAAAATCTTTGTGGACACTAAAAATAACATTTGAAAATCAGGTTCTAGGTGACTTACTTAACACTGTGTTAAGGTATTCTCATGGAGACAGGGATAAATCCATTTCCCCTAGGCAGTTCTAGCTGTCTAAACCATAAATAATACTTTCTTTTCCTACAGTTCTTTGCTTCAAGTTCACACAGTAAGTAGAAGATTTTTTATGACAAAGCTGTACTGAGAGAAATTCTAGCATATTGCAGAGAATAGAGGCAGAACTGTTAGGCTGAGAAGTCGATAAGGAAATGAAAAAGTGCAAATACTATACTTTGAAGAAGAACTTCATGCACTTTAGGATATAGCAAAAAATAATGATAAAAAGAAGAAATTATAAGCTTACAAGGTTCATTATGTTTGTTGTCATAAACCATTCCAGAACTGGAATGAGAAGCACACAGAAAGGAGCTGCTTTCACACACATGTGAAGAAGTTGAAAGTTTCCTTCTCTTGCTACAAAAACACAAGGAATACTTTCTTTACATTTTTAATATGGAAAATATGCTATTTACCACTCTGTATCTCCTGATACCAGTGTTTGTATATTAAAATGGGGTCTCTTTCCCAGGAACTGTCCAGTATTAAACACGACTTGCAAGAACTATATTGCTGGCATTCTTTGCAACCTAAAGAGCAGATACACAAAGGTCTGTAACACTTATTGATTACAGTGGTGAGCTGCAGAGAGTAGCTACATGCGCTGTGGATCATGTGGGTCTGTGGAGAAAGTCAGAGGCTGGCATGCCAGCTCGCTTTATAGCATTGACTATAAAGTTAATATGGTATCAAGAAGGAGATACTATTAATGATTCCTTTGGACATCTATCCTTGGTAGATAGAAATTCTCACCTGCTTTCACAGTTTTTAAGATACATTTGCAATATTCAATTCACCCTCTGTTTTTACTTTTGATTTTTTTCCTGAATTAAAATATGCACAAGACATAAAGGCTTCCAAATGGAAATACCATACATCTCTAAACATCAGCTTGTTTTCATTTATGCTGCCGGACACCAAGTTTTGGAGTCTGATTTGAGTTATATCAATATTATACAATTTGGAATGTATGTGTATCATCAAAGCCACCCTAATTTGTGCTATGGGATTATGTTTAACAAGGCGACAAGATTCACTTGTTTCTTTCACAATTTCAAATCATGTTGACAATGTTTACAGTTTCTTATGCTTCAAATGTTAATGACATTGCTAAAACTAAAGAAGTGATTTCTTGAAGACTGCAGTCTTAATGTAGTTGTTATTGTAAATAACAAGAGGGCTACAGTGAAAATATTAACATCGGTAACCAACCCATACCCCATAAAAGGTCTTGCTTGTTTGAATGTTAGTCACTTTTTCTAAAAATTCAGTGTAATCTAAAGACATAACACTACCTACTATACCGGATATTGTTCAAAGCTGTCTAGGGGCAGAAATTTTTATGGGATTTGGTTTATAAAATCCTAAGGCATTTTTGGAAAGTCTAAACCATGTTTTACTCTTGTGATGGCAAATTGATCATTATTGCAGTAAGACTTCATCAAAGCTCTGCTCTCCTAAATTTGCAAAGCATTTTGATGCTCACTAGTTGATATTCCTTTAAATTCCCATGTCTAATAATAGATAGATACAACCCAGAATATCTGCCTCTCACCTTCCTTCCTTCCTCTAGGTTATACTTCCTCAACATCTAAATGTACTTGTGCTAAAGTAGCCCCTGAAAGACATTTTAACAGCAATAATGAAAAAGATAATTTCTTGCCTTCATTAATACATATTCACAATTTTGAAAATTTCTTAGTTGTTGCTTTCATTAGTCCAATTTTTTCTGGTCATATTGAACACTGCCTATGCAATTTTCCAATTAAAATTACAATTCTATGACTGTAATTGAAGCGTTATCTACTGATATATGAATCTAGTACAGAAAATTATCTGAATGTTACAGCTTGATTACTTTTCCTTAAATAACCATCAAGGTTATATATTCTATTCTAAATACATCCGCCCAAACCTATGTAAAAGATATTTACTATTTAAAAAACATGTAAACCAATAACTCATCAGCACATACCCAATACCTCTCAAAAACTAAAACCATTTACATCTTTAGATTGTGTATCTCAGATCAGGCTCTCACATGTGACTTAGAGGGCAGTCCATGTTTTCTCAGTTGACAAGGCAGTGACAAAAAGGGTAAAATTTGCTTTCCCAAACCCCAAAACTTTATTCATAAATACAGATATTCTAATCATTGCCATTCTTTATGGTTTTCCTTTTTTTTTCCTCTCCTCAAATTTACTAACATTTGGAAAAATATTCAAGTATTTGGATTTTTCGCAAAGCTTGGAGCAATTGAGCCTTTGCATTTAGGTATTATTTAATGGAGAAGTCAGAGTGCAAACAGCTCATCAAGTCCTGAGTCATGTTACAAAGTTTAAATAAGATCTTTGTTGCTTGGAATTGTCAGTCCAAACCAACTGTCTACTAACTTATTTTTCTGCACATAGGCTTACAAAAGCAGGAAAACATCTTTCCTTCACTGTAACTTAAAATACTTTTTTAGGGATTCCATCAGAGACATCATCTTTAGGTGATGTTGGGAACTGTACCCCAGAGGAAAGAAGTTAATAGCTTGTACTATTAGTAATGCCAGTGTTTTGATATGATCACATTTCAGCATTTAAGACAGGTACTGTAAACAGATTAGTTTTTAAAGAAGAAGAAAAGCATGATAAAGACTGTCTGTAAATAATTAGAAGACCATAGATTATGAATGAAAATAGGCAATTTTTACAAGGATAAATTAGCAGACAGAAAATAATTGTTCCATAATCACAAAGAATGGTGTTTCATTGAAGTTCAATAGGTGAATAGGATGAGACAGATGACAGAACTACAGGAAAAAAAAGAGATGTAATATATATTTTTATATTATTACTTTTATTATTAATTTTGTATTTCTATTATACATTATTTTCATATTATATATCATACATAATATATGATCTGTACATAAATATGATTCGATATATACATATGTCTCATAGGTATGAGAGAAATAGAGTAGAACAGATAATAGCCAATGTAATCATAACTAGGAAACATGAAATTCTGAAAACTGATATCAGAACATAAGAATACTAGAATAGTTCTGTGGCTGAGAGAACTACCTAAGAGCACTATTTATTGCAAGCTAGATCTGACAGAATTCAATACATATACTAACCAAGGAAGAAGTGAAATGAGTATAAACTCACTCTGTGGACAATGAGAAAGATTTCAGTCTGTTGTCTATTCACAATTAGAAAAATGGGGAAAGGGAGTAAGTTTATGGTTATAAACTCAGCAAAATTACAATACTGAAACAAGTTGCTGTTGAAAAATGAAGATTTCCTGTTGTTTCCAGATTCTTCCAGAATAACTTAAAACTCCTGTTGTACAAGTTAAATTCTCATCTTTGCGGCTGCAACAGAGCTTGTCTCCCACTGAGAGGACCTGATGCCCGTATCTTGTCTCCCTACAAGAAAGTGACTTAATTTCTCAGAACACGTGTGCAGTATATTTTACATTTACATTACACACTGGTGGAAAATCACAGCAGTACAAAATGCTGTACTTCAAGTGTCATCTGTCATGAATAAATATATTCAATTAAGATAATGTTCAAGAGTCCTTAAAAATTGGCTGTGGAACTGTCTATTCCTCTGATGTTAATTTTAATAAAACTCCATGCAAGAAGGTTCCAGCAGCTTGAAGAAATGTTACTTTGCCATATTCAGTTGCTGGCGAGCCTTATATCAGTCCTAAGCAATAATGGAAATGCTGGTACAAAGTTCATTGATAAGAAATTCAGTGATAGGAATACAATTAATGTCAACCAAAATGGTTCTACATAAATTAGATCTAGTCAATAAGCCTGATACTAATGTTTGATTAGATAACCAATTTGGCTGAAAAGGTAAATATGCAGATGTTATATATTCATACCATGACAGGCATATGACATGGTGTGGCTCAGAACTCTAATTGATATTACACAGTATGAACACATCACATTAAAAAGATGGATTTCAAGGGAGTACCTGTCGACTGGGAATGAATACTGAATTTATATTTCTAGTGAAGCACCATAGGGATTACTTTATCTGAGATACAAGTTTTTGTGCAGCATTCTTAGCAATGGTCCAGAAAGAAACAAAAAACATGGGTAAAACCTATGGATGATGCACAGATTGGAACAATGAGTAATAAAGATGAAAAAATAGAAAAGGGGTTGTTGTAGGATTTGATTTCTGAGTAAGGTGGGCCCACTTGCAAACAACCAGATTCAACAAAGTCAAATAAGAAGTCAAATGTCTTCTAGCAAGCAGTGCAGGGAATTATACAGAAGAAAGGACTGTAAAATGAAAACCAAGATTCCAGAGAGGATGCAAGAGCCATAGTGGACAAACAATATCTCTTGTCAGTGAGGTGTGGCAGCAAAAAGACCAATAAGAAAAAACATCAGATTTCTCTCATATGTTATAAACTTTAGAGTCTGAAGTGCCACTTACAATTCTTATGCTCCCACTTTTAAAATGATGGTGCAAAGTGTAACTGTCTGGACAGAATCCATCAAAGTATTACTAAAACCTATGTAAATGATAGAATTCTTAAAGCTTTTGAAAAAGGAGTCTGAAGTGCTTGTAAGAACAAGACAGAGCTGTGAGCTGATGACGGTGTAGCTGTATTTCCATGGGAAGCAAATAGCAATAATTAACAGGTTTCTTAATTTAGTAGTTGAAAGCATTTGATTTTGCTGTATCCAGAGTCAATGCCTAGAAGATGAAACCAGCCAAATTCAGATGAGAAACAAAGCAAAATACGTAACAGCTGATGTAGAAATGATAGCTATAGATAGATTCTAAATAGGAACCTTTTTACTATGAACAGTGTTATATTTGGTGCAGTTCCATCTACTTTTATTGCATTTCTTGCTCATCATAATTTGTTTGAAATGCTGAAATCTTGCATCTGGGCAGATATTCATGTATTTCCATCCTTATTAAAATGACAGAAAACAAAGTTACCTAGAAAATAAAATCAAACCATTTTTTAAGGTAAACTCCTACAGCTCAGATGTAAATGTTGGAGGTAATGACAACAATTTTATGGTGGGGTATAAGCTCTTC
>WAAB01003776.1:0-11407 GCA_013389865.1 Piaya cayana
ATTCTGTGATTCTGTGACAAAGAAGTAAACGCAACACAAGGGTCAGATACCTTACCACAGCAAAAGGGAAATTCAGGCAATGGGGAAGTAAGCCAAGGGTTCTTTTTTTTTAGAATCAGCTCTAATTTCTGCCTATTGAAGCATCAGTCCATTTCAAAACAAAACTGTCTGTCTAGATTTTAAGGATGGAGCACTTCTGCCAGTTTTGCTACTTTCTAACTTCCTTGGATTGTTCACTTTAAGAAACAGGCTTCAGTTATATACTTAAACAAAGTATTTAAACTTAAACAAATAACAGCTACTTTGTCCACAATTGGACAACTAAATGCCATTCTACATTCTTACCTCTGCTTTTTTAACTCCCAATCAAATTTTTTATAGATGTTTACGAAAACTCCGTCATGTGCATCAACCAGCCACCAGTTGTGGCNATCAACAAATGTTTGGGGAAGCTATATTTGGGTTATTAATCTGACATTAAAAATACCTTCTCTAGCCTGGCCAGTAGTAGCCTTCATTTCCTCCTTCTATATTGCCATCAATCATAGATTGCAGTATACTGTAGCGTAGGGCACAGTGCAGAGAAAGTCATCTGCTGAAAGACAATCAGTTGTTTCCATGCCAGTCTTTTTTCCCCACTTCAGAGCTCTGTGATACTGACAGCACTCATGGGCCCAGTGGAGTCCAAACCTAGCCCTAACACCACTGCATCAGGAGTTGGCCAGGAAGTTTTTAAAGAAAAAGGAAAGAAAAGTTACTGCTGGAGAAATTCATTGTCAGAATGAACTACATTTCTTCTTAGAAAAATCATTCAATGATAGGAAGCATCAGAAATTGGGTAACCTAGTGCTACCGAAACTCTTAAGACAAGCAATAATTGCTTCTCACAATAGAAGGAACATGTATTTTGAGTCGGCCATTACACCAACTTCTACGTGAAGAGCTCTAGCACACAAGAACTCTACACACCAGCCATCTATCAGTGTGCCTTAAGTTTGGCTTGCTGATTAACTTTGGTTGGGCTGTTTTTCTGGAGGATTATGAAGCTACAACACTCAAAAGGGTGTGACAAGCACAGCAGCCAAAGCTTCAGGTGGAGGAGAAGGGGATCTCTGCTTAGGGTGGAAGGAAAAGGTGCTGAAAATTAAGAGTATGAAGTCACATTTGTGTTTTCAGAAGCAGCTAACATAACACAGCAGTTCATTGCAGCTGGAGAAGAGAACTTATTTCTACCCCTTCCCATCTTCTGACTGCCTTTTTCTTGTATCAGATCTGATACTGTTGGTCTGTTCCTCTGCCTCTCCACTACAAGCCAAACCTGTTGCTTTATTGCTCATAGAAAGATGCAAGCATCACAAATAAAGGCGTGTGTTAATGGGAGTACACAGCCAAACAGCAGAAGGAAAGAAGGGGATGTCAAGAACACCTCAGCCGCATGGTTGTGGTATTGCAGTGATCCACCCTGCCTCTGGAATTCACATTTTTAATTCCTGGAGAGTAAGAAGAGAGGGCATTTTGCAGAGAAAAGAGAAACAATCTGCTATCTGGCCACACATGCCAACAGCACAGCAACAGTTGTTTAAATGTCTTTTCCTTGTCATTTTTTTTTGAAACTGAGCATTTTCAAGACTATTTTAAGTATAAAGAGTAAGAGCAACCAGACTCAGGAACCAGGAAAATGTTTTAGAAAAAAAAAGGTACAAAATGTCAAGTTACTTTTGGCAAAGTCCTGGGAAAGGAGGAGAGAGAGCAATTAAAAATCTAACACACCATTTGCTTTTTATTTTTAATCAAGTGTAATAAATGTACACAAAAGGATGCATCAGCATTTTGTTCAGCCTATGTATATTAAATAGTAGGGAAAGTAGATACATGGCATGAGTGAGGTCAGAATTATCAAGACTGGTTCAAAACATTTCAAGATGTCATGCTCACAGGGTATTAAGGGAAGCTTTTAAAGCTGTCATGAACAGGGCTCGATTAATATCAGAGCTAGAATCCACACTACACGCAAGTTTGACATGACTGAGAAAAGTAATTTTCTTCATGTCTAATATATCCAGGAATTTCAGCTGTAAAGGCTACAATAGGGTTAGCATGATGACATTTTCTGACTTGGAATGAGTTCATTGCCTCAACAATTAGTAAGTGCAAACTGCTGCACTACTTTGTCATGCTAAATGCATTTTTAGAAAGAGTATTGATACAGCTGAAGGAGATGCAGCAGCATGAGAGATATTAAAAACCAGTCTAGCACCAAGCAACTCCTAAAGTCTAAATCCATGACTACCCTTTGGTGGGTGTCTTTTGGGGAGAAAAAGAAACGGGGCGGGGGGAAATGAAAATCAGAGCATACTACAATCAAAATCACAAATGCCTGACAGCCTGGCATGAAAAAAACTTCATTTTCTGAAACTACAAACAGCTGAGATGTGAGTTAAGACCAAGAATTTCAAAGATGGGGACGTCACACTCCAGCATACTGGGTACTGCATATTATATGGGCACTTTTGAAAAGCAGTCATCTTAAATAGTACACTGCCTTCTTGATCTCACCAACAGTCCCATAATGTATATGGTCAGTGCACAACTGCACTGCAGGAGTATTTTTAAGCACCCTCAAAGCCTCTTCTAAAGCTCTTGTCAGCTCTGCTAATGAATTCTCATCTCCCTCACAACACACATGTGGTGAAATGTTACTCCAAAATAAGAGGTTCATTTACATAACTCACCAAAAGGATCCAGGAATTAGACATTTTGCAGTGCTTTGAAGGCATAGCAAACTGAGGTTTAAAGTTTTCCCAGGCTGAAATATGTATCTTATCTCTATCTTTCAGCAGCAGGTGTTCTTAGCTGGCCTAATCCTGCTCCTTCTGTAATCAGTGAAAACTGTTTCCTGGGGATCACCAAAGCCAACATTAAATGCCTTAACAAAGCTTTGTACTAAGGGTACAACAACCTGAACTTCACTCTCAGCCAGATTCAGTTCCCCATCCCTTGTAAGCATAAGACAGTCATTGTAAAAAAAAAAAAAAACACACAAACCCCCCCAACCCAGATTTTAAACCTTGCATCCTTTCCCTCTGTAAAGCAATTTAGATTCTGTAAACTAAATGTGTATTGTAATTCTGAGATGCTTGCATTTTCAATATATTAAACGTTTGTCAAACTGAAATAAAAACAACAAAATAAAGTAATTCATTTGCGTGACTGCTTATTTGCTGTTCTAGAATTCTGAAGAGTCTTACAGAATTAGAGAGCAATTAGTTTTTAAACTAAATTTCTTGGCCTAGCAAGTGAAAGTTGATGTTAATGATTTCTAGGCAGGTACTTCTACAACTTCAAAATAGTCATTGGGCAGAATCACATAGCCTTTTCCTGCCAATATGTCTTTTTCTTTCTGAAACTGAACAATCTCTCTCAGTTTTTCAATTTGTCTTTCTTGACGTCGGCATCGCTGTTGCGCTGTCTTGAGCTTCTTCCGCAGTTTTTCAACTTGTTCCTCCAGCTGCTGAATTCTTTTTCGCTGATGAACTGTATCCTCTACAGTATAGTTATGATCGCAAAAAACAGCAAGATTGCTAGGGGTCTGGAGAGGAGGCATCAATAATCCAATACTTGGATCTACAAACCTGGCATCTATCTGAGATAAATGAAAAGAAGGTGTTGATGGAGGTGGTGGTAATTCTGGAGCTGCTGGTGGTGGTGGTGGTGGTGGCGGTGGTGGCAGTGGCAGTGGAGGAGGTGGTAGTGGATCTTCTGGTTGTTCAGCAAACTCTTCAGTCTAGAAGCAACAAGAAAAGAAAAGTACATTTTCCTTCTTAACATTGTTTACAACACAACTCCCTTACTACAGCCCCAGAATATCATAAACATCCAGAATTGAAAGTAGTAAAATAAATTTTAAAGCCTATATTTTCAAAACAGACAACTAGTGCTGGGCTTGTTTTGTCTGATTTTTCTAAGCAGCTTCATTAACTGGGCTCTTTGAAACTCAATCCCTTGGTGTCTCAAATAAATTAAAACCAGAAGAATATAGAAATTACTCTCACTGGAAGACTTAGGTCAAATACGTAGTCGTAGTTAGTGAAGAAGCTAGAACACAGGCTGCAGTTCCATAAAATGGAGTTCTCCTGCCGTAATAACTCATCACTGCCATCCCATTCCCCTTGGTCCCTCCTTCCTTCAGCTGCGTATTACCATGATATACTTTGAACCTATCAGCTAACTTAATCAAACACAGAGTAGAGGTAGAATAAAAGTCATCTAATGAGAGGGGTTGACAAGCTGGCAGATACGGCAAGCCTGTCTCTCAACAACTGGAAGGGACTGAGTGTGTCACTGGTTTCAGGCTGCAGCATAAAGGTTTCATTTCAAAAGAAATAGTGAGCCAAAACAAGCAGCCCTCTCTGCCCTGGTATTTAATCTTTGCTCAAGCACAGTAAGTTGCTAAGATAACAGGAAGGTATTCATTTTCCCACCATCATTGCAGAAATCTTCTGTCCTTTACTAAGAAGTCAAAGCAATGCAAAATGAGGTATGATCTACACCTGCACTGGTGTGTGGCAAGAGCAAGAAACAGGATAATAGGACTAAACAACTGGCAGACTGGATGGAGAAGGGAGAAGTATGACTCTCCCTTTTGGCAGCAAGAGAACTCCACAGGAAACTGCAGTCTTTATCATACTCCTCTCAATAGATTCACTTGTATGGTTGCAGGACAACACAGATCCCTCACCACCGAGTATAGGCCAGAGCAGATAACCAATCAGATCCTTTCTGCCCTAAAGGAATGCAGTATAATTCAGAAATGCTTCTGTACACATGATGATAAAAAAGCACTGTATAAACTAGAGAGTTTCCATATTGTCTGTCAAAAAGAACGCCAAAGACATTCTCGGTGAAGGAGTCACTGAACCAACTTACTAACTACCCACCTCTTGACAATATTATTACCAGACATAAAAGTGTAAGGACAGGGAAAATGCTGACTTTACAGTCAACAGTAGCTGCCAATCCTCACCATCTAAATATCAAGCTCATCAGATCTGAAGGTCATGTCATTAACTTCCTTTACTTAACTTGTGAACAAGCTAATACGTGATACTGTGGAGCCTAGATATACCTTTTACACAAACTGCAACACTTGGCAGACAGTAATGGAGAAGGCAGATTTGTGATTGGTGTTGAAGGTAAAGTTTCATATGCACTCAAACATTACTGATCACTTTAAAGTACAAAAGCAGCTAACTACCACTATCATTTCTCAGTTATAAGAAGTCACTGCTAACAATATGCCCATGTAATTTGCACATGAATATTCGGAAGAGTTTGACCCTACCAGCTATCACTTACAAACTTTTCTACTAAAAAAAAATACAAGGCAAGGATGTAATCAGCAAAGAGAAATTCACCCTTGTTGGAAGCAGAAGCAAAAATCAGATCATTAGTGGACAGCTGAATTCACAAAGGCTTTCGTTTGCAGCTCATCCAGTACATGCTACCTGTAGTTACTATTTTCACAATGAAGCACAGGAGACAGATGGTTGGTTTCACTAAGGCATCATTAGTGAATTCCAATTACTTCTTATGGCAAAAACAGTTCTCCTAAGGCATGAGTAAAGAAAAACAAACTACTTCAAGTTACATAATGCAAAAATATGTCTTTTGAGATTAATGTGGATTCAACTCCAAAACAACCACTACTGTTCTTCTTTGTTACTATATTATTTCTTAAAGATACTTCAGGTACCTTCATTATAGTTCACTAGTGCCCAGAAACAAATATGAATAGCACTAAATCCTTCTCCAGAACTAAAAGACACTCTTCTATGCCTTTGTAGACCCAGGTATGGTATTGAAATAGAGAATGTGGCTCACCACTAATCCTGCTGCACCAATCACAATTTTGCAGATTACCCAACGCTCCCATTCAGTTTTCATACTGTAGAAAAAAAATGTATATGTGCCAAAGAAAATGTCTCTTGTACACACAGTAGGGAAGCGTAATCAGACAAAAACCTTAACACAGCCATATTTGCCTAGAAATATCTCCCTCCTTATATACCTCCTGCTAACATTCTCTAATCTGTTATTATCCACTTTTTATTTCTGCACCAAATCCAATATTATATATTAAAAAGATCAGACAAGCGAAGGTCAAAGTTTTACTCCATGGACTTCATCCCATTAGTCCTTCAGTCCCTACACCTATCATATCTGTTCTCTCCTTTGCCACCTCCTCTACAGCAAAGTGGCAAGGTAGCTATTATGTTCTATCCTTTACAGGAGTTAGGAATCGATCTTTTCCATTCTCATCTTGCAGTTATTAAATCAAGAAGGAATAACTGACCTGCATTTCATGGTAAGCTGCTTTGGCAGGAAACAACATGCCTCAGAGCAGACTACAATCAGCAGTTCAGAGACACAAAATAGGGACCAGCCTGACTTAGGAATACAAGACAGAAATAGTGTCAGCACAGGTAGAGAGCTGTTCTGCCCCTCTGTTTGCATCTTACTTGGACTCCTCAAAGCCAGAGTTCAGAGTCCTTTAGAAAGGACAGCTAAGTTTCAGTCTCATCTTCACTGTTAGCTGTAGCCATCAGTGTGGGAGAACACAGTGCAATTTGCAAGTATTACTGAAGGTTATCTAAAAGTCCAAACATGCAACACATACAGTTGAACAACTTGACTACAGGCAATACTTTTTTACTTTGCTGCCATTACTTTAATTCAGCACAAGATTTTATATGAAGTTACGCTGTTTAGGCTTATGTGTATGCACAGAAGAACAGATCAGAGCTACTGCACATCACTATAATGCCCTCTGTGCTCCAGAGCCTCAGCCAGCCTATATTTCTGCTCTTATCAAAGCAAATGAGAACAGCTGTGGGACATGTTTCAGCCACACAGCCCTTCACGCGCTTAGAGGTGCATGTCAGTATCCTTCACAAAAAGCATCTTCTTTCAGATGGTCTGCTACATCAAGCCCTGCTAGGCTAGTATGAGTAAAGTACATGAATTCCAGTATCTTAAAGCAGGAGTGTTCGGGGTTTACCTTTTCACTGGGCTCAGTATAACAAAATATTGTGGGCACAGCATTTTCTTTCAGAAGCTTGTTGTTGCATTCCCTTTTAAAGCAATCAGGAGTAAAGTGTTCTGAACAAATACTGCTGTACTTGGTCGGCTTGAAGTTTTTCCTTTTAACAGCAGCTTCCCATTTCTTGCAAAGATCCGGTCTAGTCAGAGGAAACCTGCAAAGGAGAAGCACTTTCAGCGTTCCTAGGAAGTTCCTGGAAAGCCAGACCGTGACGGCCAGCACCTGGAGGAGGAAGGGGGCCACCCTCGAAGGCAAACCTCAAACCGCCTCCCGCCCTTCCTCGCAGAGATCCGTGACAGACCAAGGACTCCCAACTTCCCTGGCCCCGCCCCGCGGTTGGCCCTGCCCCTAGAGCTCCCCTTGGCCCCCGCCCCGCCCCCGCGGTCTTCCCAGGCCCCGCCCCCTCGTCTTGACCTCGGTCCCGCCCCGTCCCTGGCCGCCGGCCCTTCCCCCGGCCCGTGCTCACTTGTGGAAGGAGATGGGCTTCTCTTTGTCGTATCGGTTCCGGCAGCGGTAGGCGGAACAGGACTGCACCATCCTTCCTCCCCCGCGTGTCGGGGTCAGGGAGACTAGCTCGCGGGTGCAGCTAATTCACCGGCGAGCGCCCATGTTCCCCCGCCCTCCCCCACCCTCGCCTGGCCCGTGACCCTCCGAGAGGGACGGGAACGAGACGCGACCTCTCCCAACTCCAAGATGGCAGCGCCAGCTTCAGCGCGGCTCTCGCGGTAGCGGCGCTCACCGCGCTCACCCATTGGCCGGCCCAAGCGGTGGCGGGGCCTCCCCGGCGGGGTGGCCAATCGCGGCGCCACCTGCGAGCGCGAGACAGGGCCCCGCCCCCCGCTCCTCCCTCCCTCCCTCCCGTCCCCTCCAGCGCGCACATCTGGGCAGCGGCGCGCCCCGCCGGGAACCCCGCAGAGCCGCCTCAGGAGCTGCTCCTGGGTCGAAGGGGCAGAACTGGCTCCAGGCTCCCCGCTGCAAAAAGCGAAGCGGAGGGAGGGGGGAGGGAAGATAAAGGAACGAAAAGGGCGCGTTGCCATGGTGTGCAGGTGCACGGAGGATGTGTACAGCAGCTCGGTTCCGCTCAACAGAACTTGGCTTGCAGGTATATTGGCGAGTGTTGGGAAGGAACCTAAATAAATCGCTGTCTTGTTACAAATGAGTTTATTTCAAGCGGCTTCTGTGTTTTCTCGTTCTGTAGTCTCATCTTCCAGCTTTGCATGAGATCAGCGAGTAAACGCATCCTATGTAACTGAGCAAGGAGTCCTGTCAGAGTGATGAAGGGACCTGGCTCTAGTGTAATCTCTGATATCTACTGCATCTTGTCTAGGATTTCTCTGACAGTGACCCCAGAGCCAAGTGAACCTTGCCAACTTTCTCTCCGTCCCCACCCACGACCTCATTTTCTCCTCGAGTCTGCACATTGTCTTCTGCTTTCTGCACTGAATTTGTAAGGAAAACAAGAGAAGCCATACTGACTTGGCTTGGAGGCTGCAGCTTCTCTGCCTGGACAGCACCCTGCCTGGCTGCAGAGGAGGTACTGGTCACTGCCATTTGCTCGCCCAGGAATATGACAGGAAAAGCAGCTGCACCAATACTTTTACAAAGCCACTTGCACTAGCGAATTTCAGTACTCCGTGTTTGCTGAGCACTGCTACTTCTGCCCCTGTGCCACTAGAACAGCCAAAAGACAAGGAAACAAAACCAAGCTCCATCTAGCACCTCCTTCCTCACCAAGAAAGACATACTGACTCCTCTTCTATCCACACACGTGCCTCCATTTCTGGCTTTTGCCTGATGACTTCCTTCTCACTGGAGGCCTGCTACCACCAGTTTTCTGGGCAGGGATTCTGCCACAACCCTAGGGAGCGGCAGGGCTGGGCTACACCATGGGAAAATGAGCTGGGGGTGGCTGGAGCCTAGCCTAGCCTAGGCTCTTCAGCCCGGGCAGTCCTGCAACATCCTGAGCAGGGCAGGCAGAGCAGGCAGTAGTGACCGGACCTGCTGATACACCCTGATGAGGTGAAGTGATGAACCAGGTACAAGGTCCACCCAGGGAGTCCAGGCAGGAGCAGCAGGAGATGGTGCCAGGAAAAGGACTGGAAGCAAAGGTCCAAGGTCCACCAAGGAGACGAGGCAGGAGAGAGGAATACCTGCAATGTAGCTGGGCAGGGACTTGAAGGCCCTAGGCTGAACTGGAATGGAGCTGCTGCTCCATGGGCTGGGTACATAGGTGGGGTCCCCAAGGCAGGTGAGTCAAACTTATCAAGGCCTTTATTACTGCATTTAGACTCTAGTTCTCCTGTGGACCTGAAGTAGTATATCTGGGGAAAACTCCTCCCTGAATTGATGTGTCTCTCTGCCCCTGGTCCATCCCTCACTCAAGCTCCCAGTTTTAGAATCATAGTATAGTTTGGGTTAGAAGGAACCTTAAAGTTCTTCTAGTTCCAACCCCCTGCCATGGGCAGGGACACCTCCCACTAGATCAGGCTGCTCAATGCCCCATCCAACCTGACCTTGAGCACCTCCAGGGATGGAGCAGCCACAGCTTCCCTGGGCAACTTGTGCCGGTGCCTCACCACCCTCACAGTGAAGAAATTCTTCCTTATGTTTAGTCTAAATCTGCCCCTCTCCAGTTTATACCCTTTGTCACTTGTCCTATCAGTACAAGCCTTCATAAGGAGTCCCTCCAGAGCTTTTTTTTGAGTGATCCAAGGCACAATGTGGGCACAGGAGGGCCAAGCACATGATGGAGCTACAGCAGACCTCAGTGGTGTTGGTTGACAAAGAGAAAAGGCATTTGGTCTCAATGTGCACCATCTAACTGAGGTTATGGGTAAGGAGAACTGATGAATGCATAGATGAGTCTCTTAAGACCCTAGGTCAGCAAGCCAACTTAAAAAGAGAGCTTCCAACAGCTCTGTCAGGATAACATTTGTATCCCCAGCAGAAGGGATATTTAAAAGACTGAGTGGAAAGCAATTTCCTTACCCCTTAAGAATTCTGGAAACTTCAAGAGGGTCAGAGGGAATTCCTGCAAGTGACAATAAATATCATCCCCAATCTCAAAAGCAGTTTCAGTATTGTTGAAATGAATGTATCAGTAATGTTGAAAAAACCTCCTAAAACATAACTGGCTTTGGGGTTTTTTTTTGTTTTGGGTTTTTTACTTATAAGGAAAGCTATGTTGGACCCATCTCCTCCTGTCTTTTGCTTTGACAAGTCGGCATGTTTCCCTGGCCTGCGTAGCGGGGAAGAATAAACCCTTAGAGCTCTCACTTCCCTGTGTCTCACAGACCCCACACATGAGCCCCTGTGACATGTCCCTCCCCACACCTTGAAGCTGCCAAAGAGGGCTAGCTGGAGAGGAGTAAGAAGTCTGGTGGCCACTCCACATCAGCAGACACATCAACGCCTACTGTCTCCATCATTTGTTTGCCTTTCGGGATGACCAAACTGGGTCCTGGCCACCCTCTCACATATCATGGCCAGTCTGCATAGTTACACCAGAGCCACAGAACAAAGAATGAGGCAACCCTAAAACCAGAAGTATTTACAAATAGAAGATTTACAAAGAGAAACCAATATACGTTGTATTTGAATGACTTATGGATGTGGAAACTGAGTTTTTTGGGCTGGAAATGGTTTGATGTATGACTCCAGAGTTTTTTTGATCCCTACACTGGTTCAGGTTGCACTGGCAGGGAGGCCAAAGTAATCCACCATGTCCCCCCACCAGTGACACTACTAGACAAAAGGTAAAGGAGCTGGGCTGGCTGATACCCTGGATGTTATCACTCCAGAAGGGACTATAAGAGGGCGAGAGGAGTGGGTCATATCTGGAGCTCCCTCTCAGCTGGTCCAAGACCACCACCACTGACATCAACATAACATCATGGATCCCATCACTCCAAGCACCTGAGTGTCTGCAAAACTTCACCTGCAGCAACCTGGTGGAAACACCTAAAAACACTTTACCGCTGAACTCCAGACAGGTCATGTCGTCCCTCACAGACCAATATAGGATGCTAATATGGGCTTAACCTTATGCTCTCGACTCAAGATCGCAGCATCATAGGTAATAAACTAAACACCCCAGTGCGGTTCTGGGTTCCCCCCGGTGCCACGGTGGGAGACGCGGCCAGAGCCTCCCCGGGCGAGGACGGGGTTTCCCGCGGCCGCCCCGCCGAGAGCCGCTTCGCGCACGCCCGGAGCGGTCGGGGGAAGGCGCGGGGGCACCGGCGGGGGGCGGGGCGTAGGGCCGGCGACGCCGGGAGGCGGCTCAGTCCCCGCTGCCAGCCGAAGGGCGGC
>WAAB01003778.1:1705-36358 GCA_013389865.1 Piaya cayana
AGATGCTGAAAGAATACTAAAAAAGAAAAAAAAACCAAAAGACCAAAAAAAGACCAAAAAAAAGACAGAAAAAAAGAAAATATAGGGAGGTGAAAGGGGAGACACAGAGACACTAGTAGGTTTTGCATGGGTGAATTGATGATTAAAGCACATCCTCAGTGGGGCAACTACTGTAATTGAATTTGGCAAGTGTAGGGCAGTATCCTGGCGGTTAGAAATGCATGAGCTTCTAGGGGCTTATTTTCAGTAAATGTCCACAATGAGTACAATTTGACGAAGTGCTGGTTGGTTTTCTGCTTTTGTGTTTGCTACTGCACATTGAAAAACAGGGGTTTGTGGTTCAGTTGGGTTGCAGCTTTTATTGCAAATTTAATCACAAAAGTAAACTAAGTGAGTATATCTCCTAGGATAACGAACTCTAAGCCAGATACTGTCCTGTCTTGCTGGAATATTTCTTGCCTAGATTTATCCCATATATCCATTAAACTGCTCTAAGTGTTCTTTTAGAACCCATAGATTTTTTTACTGCCCCATTAAATCTAAATCAAATGCTTTTCTGAGACATTTATAGAGCTATGATTTGTTCCAGCAGGGAATATGCAAAAGAACTATTTTAAAAGAACTCAGGGCATATTCTCAGGAACACTATAATAAAGGCAGGGAAAAGGCAGTACTGCACTGGGTATCACCGCAGGTGTTCCTGGAATTTGCTGTTTGATTTTGGATTTGCAGATTAAAAAGCCTTGCTAAATTTGGATGAGAGCCATGAGCAGTTCTTTCTTTAAAGAGAGTTACTCACAGATAGGGTTCAAACTGTGGCTCTTTGCAGTGGGCTGGGTATGGATCATCTCCTAAACCTACTCTTGCCCAGTCACTGTGCAAAAGGATTCCTCTCACTGGTTGAGTTGTCTTCCCCAGTGGGACCACTTGGATGTTGGTGTTGGTTGCCACCACAAGTTCAGGTCTTTCTGCAGTTTTTAGAAAGTACCTAAGTTAAAGGACTGTTGTGGGAAATTATGTGAATAATAGAAGTTCAGTCACATGTCTGGGGCCTCTCTTGTCTATCTTCTTTGTAGAACATGGACATGTTGAAGGAGGGTGGAGAATGTCATGTCTAATAAACACCTCTTTCTCCTGTCACTATATAATTGTATAATACTATTAAGACTGCAATCACAAAGTGATAAATTGTAGTTAATCAGCTAATGTTGCAAAGGTGCAGATATTGCTGTTAAAAGGGATTGCATGGAAAGAGAGGAATTTTGCTGTTTGTCTTCACCCAGGTGTTATTGCCAGGTGATATTGGAAGGTTCCTTATTGACATTTAGGAATGAATTTAAGATATTTTCACCTTTGGGATTCTAATAGTGGTGTGAATGCCTCTCCTAGATTCAGGATGGAGGTGTAGAAAGTTTGCGCTGCTGGAGATGTTGTTTCAGAATGTCTCCAACTTCATCTTGAGATGAACTCACATTAACAGCTGCTCAGAAACTCTTTACAGGTCTAAACCATGGACCAAGTCCTGTCCTTACAGAAATCACTGTGAGATGGACCACTGATGTCAGCGGGCTGAGATGTCACAGGTAATGTCCTTTGCCTTTTGTTCTCTTTGACCAAACTGCCTGAATTGTTTAAAAAAACAACCAAAACCAAACGAAACAATGAAAAGAGACCAGCAGCTCAGAATGTCAAAACCTGCCCATTCTATGGGTAACCAATGCTGAATTGATCCCTGGCCAACAACACAGTAGCAAATAACTTACCCCTGCCCTTGCTAGTTCACTGCTGATGCTTAAATTTAAAAACACTCTTGTTTAGGGTTTGGGTTTTTTTTGAGTGGATGCAAGCAGTTCTCCCTCATAACAGCATCAGTGTTACTATGGCTACAGCTTTTCACTGTTGGGGTTTAGAGTGTGAAAAAGCGAAAAATTAGTTCCAAAAGCCACTGTTAAACATTATCAATAAAACCAGACAGCAATGGATATAAACATTACGTCTCTTACATATCTCAGATCATTGTCTGAAATGAGTCTGTATTCCTTAAGTTACATGCATGTTGTTCCACTCAATATCTAGCCTACTTCACAGAGTCAGGAATCAGAAATGTGGTGTATTTGAGATTTCTCTTGACTTGAGCAGAACTCCTGGTGTTGATGCCATTATAATGGATGTGTTAAATTCTGCAACACCTTTATACCTGTTCCATATCTCTCTACTGGACTTCATAGAAGACTGAGATAGAGGGAATGCTAAGTATCTTTGAGCTGGCTGTTTTCTCCTAACCTGCTGATTTCAGGGTAGTGTAATTCCTGAAACTAGACTCTGAGGGTTAGGGTTTGGGTTGTTTTGGTTTTTTTTTTCCCCTCAGGTATTTAGTATTTTTCTGGAATTGAAGGCATATTTTTGCAAGCTGTCTGTTACCAAGCTATTTTAAAAAGGCACAAAACCTGTGAATAAACATATACAGATCTCACTACTTTCCACTGACACAACGTTTCTTCCTGCACCTTTAAGATATTTTAGAAAAGAACTATAATTCTTTCTGAATGTTCAGAGCATGTGGTTACATTCATAGATTTTAGCATGTGTTATTTATTCTTATTTTGTTGGATAAGTGTGGAGGCAGGTTCTTGTGGAAATACTGGTGATTTCAGGTTTGAGAGGGATGTGCCAGCCAGTGAGACATAGATGCTGGGATAATTAATGTAACTACAGCAAAGTGGCTTAAAGTTCAAACAGTGTGTTGTTCACAGATGATTTTGTGCAGTGTTGGCCAACGTCTCCCAGTACTTATGAATTATTCATTCACTCCATAATAAATTACACAGTCTGAACAAGGGAAGTAGGATAATTTGGAAAGAAAAAGGTGTTACTTCTACCATCCTAATTAACAAGGTCTGTAATTTTATACTTTGGAAGAGTTTTTCAATATTTAATAAGAGAACCTTTAAAGTTATTTAAGTGCTTAAATTGCTTGTGAATTCCTGGCCTTTAACACTCAGATACTAACAAGTTGATTTAAAAAAAATATTAATATTGATCTCAGAAACAGTTTAAATTATAGTAAAATAATCTAGCATTCATAAAATGTTTTAGCATTTAAAGATGTTTCTTGTAATTTTTAATCTGATGCCCTTAGGAGAAAAATGATATAGTGAGATCGTCTGTGATAGCAACACCAAATGCAAGAACTTAGGAGATTCCTTTTAGTTCTGCATTTTGGTGTTTCATTCCAGAAGAATTTCTTACTTCAGGATAGTTAGTCTCTCAGAAAGATCTCTATATAGTGCCTGGTAGGTGGTGCTCAGTGTTGAATGGGATATGGTATCCTTGCTAGGTAATTCAGAGGCATATGTGCCCCCTAAAACATAAGGGCTGAATCCCCCTCACCCAAATGTATGAACAGCAAATTAATATAAGTTCTGTACATGTTGAAGTACTATATGTAAATAGTATTATTCTTGAACAGAATTTGAGAATAGCCTTATCTGTCTTTTAACTCTACCTTCAGCAAACTTTCAGAAGGAATAATAGCTATTTGTCAAATATTTTGGTGGGCACAAGAGGAAAATGAAAGCTTCCATCTGATTAATGTTTGATTGTTTTATCCAGCATACTGGTTCTTTCCCATGGGACTCATTGGTAAATGTAATGTTGCTGCAGTTTTAGTGGCTTTTCTTGGAAAATAATTTTTCTTAGAGGTCTGAGTCAACTTGTCATTCTAGAGAATGCTCTAACTCTGAGCAGAGCTGCTCTTGTTCATACATGTACAAGTGGTTAAGTATAAAGACAGAGACTAGGTGAGACAGTGCAGTTTTGGAGAAGAAAATGTGTTCATTTTAGAAGGAAAAATTCTGGATTAAAGACTTTCTGGGACCACGCAGAAAAGAATGCCTTTGTTTTTCTTTCAGAGCAAGATTTCTGTATCATCCTCTGAAAGCTCTTTTGTCCAAAGCTGGTGTAGAAAAAATACATTTTAACTACAGTGTCTGAAACATTGCTTATCTCCTATATTTTCTATAATCTCCTATATTTTCTATAACAACATAACTCATCTGTATGCACAACTTTGAATATTGATATAATTAAATGTTGCTCCATAAATATGTCACTGAGGGGTAAAAATGCCATTAACAATGTTGGAAAATCATTAACTGTTTTCAAAAAAGTAAGCATTTAGAAGAATCTAAATTTCTACATTTCTTCACAGCATCTATATGGTAATAGCATATTGTAGGTCAACACATCTGCTTTTTGAGCATGGGCAAAAGTAGCTCTGCCTGCTTGTGCAGTGGAGGTAATTAATGCTTTTATTTATTTTGGTTTTGCAGGTGTTACACAATGAATCTGTGCTAATACCATGATACTGATGATCTGGAAGGAGAAGCAGGTTCAAAAAATTTGTTTCATACATACTAATCACCTTTGCTTGTAGAATTTGTTGTAAATGGGTTTTTAGTGATAACTATTTAGATGCGACAGTTTTACCAAAGCTTGTTCTCTTCCCCCTCAATTTGGAGTAAGTAATAAAAGACAAAAAAACCTTAGTTTGGTCTTAAAATTCAGATTAATTTTGCAGGGAAGATTTGGGATATGTCTGTGAGGAAGTGACAGGGATTTCCTGTTAAGAGTGTATGGATAGAATTGTACAATACTCCAATTAAGTGTTGTGTTGGGTACTGAAGCACTTGTACTTAGATTCCTGAGATGCCTTTAATACCTGCTCTTTGAATATACTGCCTTATTTTGCGAAAGCAATTGTGGAATTTCTCCATTAAAAAAACTTTCGATTTGTAGCCTTGATAACAGCCAGGTTTGAATGTTTTGTATTTGTTCAGTCAGTTGAGAAGTGGATGTTAGTGACCACTTCTTGCATCTGTATTGTGTTGAGTCTGAAGAACATCCTGCATCACGTGGATGAAGTTAGACAAGAGTCTATCTATGACATGAAAAACTCTGGTGTACACATCTCTGTAGATTTAAAATGCCTTAATTTAATATATCCATCAAAGCAAGATCACTCATAGGCAAGAAATTTTTCATATGGACACTTAAGTATCTTTGTTACTTTAAAACCTAATGCATAACTTTCTTGGGGAAGGAGCATAAACAAACATATAATGAATAGTCAAATATAAGGAAAAATGTAAAACATCAAAGATACAGTGCTAGGTGATCAGCAGCTGCAAATATTAAATATTAACGATTTTAAGAAAGGCAACCACCTCATCTTTGATTAATAAAGCATTGCATTCAAAATGTTCTTCTATCTGGCATATATAACAGTATCAGAAAAGAAAAACTGTGCGTACTTTTTTTTCCAGTGGGTTTATCATGTTTGTGCATTAGTTGAGTCATGCAAGAGTGTGCTTGCTTTATAACAGAAAAGGGAGGACATCTGTTCAGATAGAAACACTTAGACATGTACTTAGTGGAGTTTTTCCGCTTCGCTTTCATTTCTCAAGCTTCTTGCAAAGGCAGCATTTTGAGCACTATATAAGAAAAAACTATGGCTATAGGGATTTGTTTGTCCTTTTAAGTATTTTCAGATAGGATCTTAATGGCTGGAATTTGGCATCTTCTGTAAGGATTAATTGCTTTATCTTCTTTTTTATTTTATTTTCCATTTATGGATTTGCTTGATTGAGGAGAAGTTTATTTTTTCTTACTTGGATGTGGGCACTTCTGTTGGCCTGTTGTAGGTGGTCATCCTTTAGAAAGCAGCAGAGGTCTGAGGTCTAAATCTCCATAGGATCAAAATGCACAGAAGTGCACTGTTTTCCCAAACTTTGCTCTGACATTTTCATTTCAAAAGGAAAATACTACCTTTTGTGAGAATCCTGATATTTGTATGGGGAGTTTCTCTAACATCGGGTTTGATGAGAAGTCCAAGTTCCACAATTCCTGAATACTGATGGGACTTCCCTGAAAGAAAGCATGACTGCTCAGACAATTCTATAAGCACCAGTCAAAGTAGAGTCATAGAAGAGTTAGGGTTGGAAGGGACCTTAAAGATCATTGAGTTCCTACCCCCCTGCCATGGGCAGGGACATCCCACTAGATCAGATTACCCAAGGCTCCATCCAACCTGGCCTTGAACACCTCCAGGGATGGGGCAGCCACCACTTCCCTTGGCAACTAGTCTAAATCTTCCCTTCTCACTATAAGATCTCCTTGGAACCTTCTCTTCTCCAGGCTGAACAAGCCCAACTCTTTCAGCCTGTCCTCATAGGGAAGATGCTCCTGTCCTCAGATCATCCTTGTAGCCCTCCTCTGGACCCGTTCTAACAGCTTCATATCTTTCTTACATTGAGGATTCCATAAGTGCACACAGTACTCCAGATGAGGTCTCACAAGAGAGGAATAGAGGTGCAGATTCCCCCCCTTGACCTACTGGTTACGCTTCTTTTGATGCAGCCCAGTATATGACTGGCCTTATGGGCTGCGAGTGCACATTTCTGTCTCATGTCAAGCTTCTCATCAACCAGCATCACCAAGTCCTTCTCTGCAGGGCAGCTTTTCATCATAGCATCCCCCATCATGTACTGGAAATGGGGATTCCCCTGACCCAGGTGTAGGACCTTGCACTTAGTCTTTTTGAACCTCATTAGGTTCACACAGGTCCACTTCTCCACTCAGATTGGTGTCATCTGCAGACTTGCTGAGGGTGCACTCAATCTTGCTGTCTATATCATTGATGAAGATAATAAACAGCACTGGTCCCAGCATGGACCCCTGAGGGACACCACTAGTCATGGATCTGCATCTGGACTTTGAGCCATTGACCACTACTCTTTGAATGTGTCCATCCAAACAATTCCTTTTCCACTTTTCCAAGAAGCTGTACTGTTTCAGAAACACGTACTGATACATGACTTCTACTGTTTCACTGTTTTTACTTAAATAGTGCTGCGCCTAGCCATGTATTCTCATTTCAAGTAGCTGTTGAACACCTACCTGTATGCACTTTACTGACTGCACAGGAAAGTACTGCATTGCATTTTATGATGGTTTTGTAATAAATATTGCAATCATTCCAACATTAATATGTATTATTTAGATATGAAGACTAGGTTGATATAGCTATAAACAAAGAAATCTAGTTACTAAATTCATATGTTGTCACATGTTTTATGAGAATGCATGTAGTAGACTGACAGCAGAAGAAACAAGATCATTAAATCTCTTATTTTTACTTTTGTTAGAAGGATTTAATTTTCATTTTGGTTTAGTTGTTTACTTTGCTGAAGCTGTTCATCGTGACTGCTGTCAGGACCTTTTTAGTAGATTTTCTTCCACCTTTCTGCTCCAGGATTCAGTTGTCCAGCAGGAGAGTTGGTGGGATCAGTTGAGAACATTGATGCCATGCAGCCTAGCAAACCATGTGCAGCCTAGCAAAGCATGAAAGGGTCAGGTGCCTCTCAGAAAGGAACAGCCTCCAGCTTTGTTTCCATGTGTTATTTGCCTTCAATGCCAAAAATCAGCCATGGCTAATTTCTCCAAATTCTTCTCTCTTGAGTGTACTTTGCTGACTTGGACACTTGCCGTCTTTCTTTTGCTCTTCTCTCCTGACATCTCCAGTTGCCACCTTCTGCTTTGAAATCTGTACTTCTCAGATATTTTGCTTTGTGAAGCTTCCCAAAACTGCCCTGTCAGTGAAGATTTCTTAGGCAGCATATAGATAGCTGTCAACTTCCATATTACTGGAGATAGCAGTTTCAAGTTTGATTCTTCGGGAGTGTGAAGGTTTGCACAACTGATTTTTCCATGTCTTGATGCTTGCCCTCTCAACATTTCTGCTGATGTTTAGGCTGAAGTATTCTTTCAGCCAGATATTCCAGTGGGGTGAAATATTAATTTTGGAGTTACCTTTTTCCTCAGACTGAAGTCTCAGCCTAAATTTCAAAGATTTATAAAACAGCAGCTCTGAGTGCCTCTCTCAATTATTAATTTTTTTATCACTCCTGGACTCTTATATCTCTTCATCTTCTATTCATTTTACTGTATTTCATGCTCCGTAACTGCTCAATTAACCACCCCAACATTACAATACAGTTGTAACAGGATTAGAGAGCAGCAGAGGGATGAATGGATACCTTGGGTATTTTCCCTGGGTATCTAAAAATCTTTAGAAGAATAACCAGTTAGCATGGTATATTTAACTACAGCTGACACAACCGTATTGGTTGAAGATTCGCTTGTAAGGCCGTGGGAACAGATCCTCAGGTAGTACAGGTGTCATAGCTCCATAAATGTTGAATTAATTCCTTCATGGCAGGGAAAGTCCAAAGAGAAATGAATTCTTATCTCTGTAGCTGCTTTGAAAAGGGTTCCTTTATGCTTAGAATTTATACCTTAAAAAATCCATTTAGTACAAACTTGTATGATTTTATATTTTAAAAAGCGGGGTTGAAAGCTTTGAGTTTTTTGCTTAGAACCTCTCAGCTGCTGATAGAAAATTCTAATGCACACGATTTTTAAAAAGAATTTTTCAAAGGAAATCCCAAATATTTTTGCTTTGATAGGATTACAATAGTAGATTGTAGACTCTTTTAGAGTTTTTACAGTCAGGTATACATTTAGCTAATAGACATTACTTGGTAAAGAAAAATATTGTAAACTGAAAAGCTAAAGAAAAGACAGAAAGAAGCAACTGAACAATTTCATTTTATCTTAGAAATAACTCTTGGGATTTAAAAATATTGAAATAATCTCAAAATTCCTATGGAGGAGAAATAATTTAGAGTACTTTTTGTGGTGATAAAACAACCATCATAGTTCCTGCAATTTAACCCTAGGATATATTAATACTAAAATACTGAAAGGTATGAAGTTGTTAGCAAGAGTCAAATAACTACAAAAGTGCCTCTAATATCATTTCATCATTTATTCTTGAAAGACACCAGGCAATTTGGCAACAGGAACCAAAATCAAGCAGAGGACAAAGTAAGGGTAACAACTGATAAAAAGGACGTGAATAATTTATGTTAACTCAAAAGTCAGCTCAACACAGCACTTGACAGTGAGGCAATCCCCTCCCTTAGCAGAGCTCTCCTGGGCACTATGCACTGTGTACAAGAAACCTTGGTAATCAGCTCCCCGCAGCGCCATTCCTACACCCCAGGGAGACCACAGCCACTTAAACAATTTGCATTCTATCCTATCAGTTGAATTAGATGCTTTTCATAATGGGATATGACAAATGTACTTCGTATCTTGCTTCCAAGAGCAGAAGAGTGTCAAATATTTGACGCTTCCACATATATTTCCTCAAGCTTCAAACCTCATTCATAATTTCCAAGGAACAGTTAGGGAGAGCACAGACTCCTTACAGTTATTCTCCCTATTTAATTTTCATCTACATCCTTTACCTCATCTTATTTTTCATTCTGCTTAACAAGAAAAGGGCATTATCTGCACACAGGCACTGTTGTGCTGACCATAGTAAGAGTAGAAGTTAGACTCACGTAGATGAGGTGCAATGGGGTGCAATGGAGTGGTATTAGACTAGCCTGTGAGCAGATAAGAGAGATAATTTGCGATAGTGGATGATATCAAGGATAATGAATGATTGCATCTTCTGAATTCTAAAATTCCAGATTTCCAACAGTAAACTTAATACAGTGTCTAATGATAAGCAAATTGCTAAAGTACAAAGCAGACCTGTATACAGAAGGGAGGTGTCATAGTTTAGATCCAAGGGATAAGGGTTAAGTGAATGAATGAACAAATGATTGGGCAACAAAAACTCTGCTTACCTTGACCTATTTAAAGAAACTTCTTTGTAAGCTTGCAGAATTGGAGTTTTACCATGCAGATACCCATTTTGCATTTGAAAATAGAAAATGCAAATCTGGAATTCTGAGTTTTTCAAACTTTTGACAAAGGAGAGCAGATAAGGTTTTGCTTTAAGCTATTTTCCTCTTCTTTATTCTTACAATTCAAAAGTGAGGAAGAAGAAGTATTACCTCTTTGTTATGTCCAATTTTTGCTTTTTTCTTGGACTGTAGTCACAACTTGCACTTCTGCCTGGATATGTTTGTAAAGATCTGCTTATAAGGGCATGAATACCTTCAAAGAGGAGTAGATCTTTGGATGACATTTTTTCTAACAGCCATATATATTACTTTTTCCTCTGCCATAAAATGTGTCACTGCTTTAGAATGTCAGTACTTGCTTAGGTATTGCTCTGGGTTTCTCAGTGAACCCTGCACTGAAGCAGCAGGGGATCTCTTGCTCACCTTTCTTGGTTTCAGAGAACTTCAGAGGGGCACTGGATGCAAGAGGACACCTTCTCTCTGTTTTAAAAACAGCATCTTTTGAGTATAAAAGGTGAATCCTTTTCATGTAATTCCTGTGAAACTTCTGCTCAGACAGCAACAGACAAAAGAGCATATGGCTGCAAAGCACCAGTAATCTGGGAGCTTCTGCAGTGTTGTACTCATCATCATTGCTCTTTTCCATGTTTTGTGACTTAAAGTCACAGTATGTACTGAGAGCACGCAGCCCAATAGGCTTTAATCCCAGAATCCTATTTAAGCAAGTGAGATATTTAAATGTGATTTAAATGTGTATTTAAATTTAAACCTGACTAGCAACACCTTCGACAATTAAAGCTTTGAGAAAAATACCAAACACTACCCACCCCTCCTCCCAGTGCTTAGCTTTTAGGATAGCTTGCTATGGAAATAGACAGTGATAGTGTTCCTGGTTCCAGAGAGGACTTACTCAGCAACACACCAGGTTTATTGGCACTTGATGGAAAAGATCATCCTGTATACATTCTTCTCAAATCTGTATTTGCCTCATCCATGCTGCAAGGGCTGGGGGAAGCTGGACTGGGTGTTTCGTTGTTCTCTGATCTTTGTGTGATACAATCAGTTGTTTATGAGAGTTATTAAGAATCTAGCAAAAGCCAATATTAATTGCTTTTTCAGATTTTCAGGACCTTGATGGTGATATTTCAGCCATTAAAAAGTGAAACAAGAGAGAAAGATTTGTTTTACACAAGGCAGTTATTAGATGCAACTGAAACAGCTTTTGAGATAAAGTTCTATCATCATTGCCATTTAAGCAGAACACACTCTTTTAACATACTGTTTAATTTGCTTTTCTTGCTTTTAATTTGACAGCCAAATTGACTGTATTCACACCAGTTCCTGGTTCTGCATCAGCTGCTACTCTTCCCTAATTCATTATTCAGGAGATCATTAGTGCTGTTTGTGGGAACTGACCTCAGAACAGCTCACCCTTCTCATACCCATCTTGTTTCAGGTATGTGTTTCAAATGGCATCTTAATTATCGATTGGCCTGAATACCCAGGTAGAGACTTTAATAGGAGCATGGGATGTTATTTGCCCACTTAACAGATGGCTATAAAATTGTGCAGATAAATATACTTGTCACCCAGGAGAAAGAGCAGGAGGCAGGACATGGTCTGACACATGGATTAGCACTGTGGTGGCAGGTGCCATGTTGATGGCTAGGGCTGATATGCCAAATCTAAGGGCTGATATGCCAAATCTAGTATTCCTCCTTATTGTGATCCCTTGTATTCCTCTTTCTTTTCCTGCACCCTTAGACACAGAAAGCTAAAGAACTCCTGGAAGAAAGCCAGAATGTTTTTCCTCAGTAAGGCTAAGGCAGAAAAAAAAATTTGAAAATTTAGCTTTTTAATTACTCACAAGCTTGTTTTTATTCCTCTAAAAGTATTAGTTCATTTGTTCATACTTCCAGAATCAGTCCTTTACTGACTCTTGAGGGTGTTTAAACAACTGTAACACACCTTCTCATGCTTTTCTCTGAAGAGAAGCAGTATCACATGGAGTTTTTGTCCAATATTGTCTTCCTTTTCTGATGTGTTTGGCAAATGGATTGCTTTACCTCTTACAACAGGAGACTCTTTGTGGGATTTTCACCAACAGGTTAATATTCACTGCCAGAGCACCTGTATGGACTGTCACTGGAGTGGTTAAACAATTTAGCCATGTCTGTCAGAGCCCTCCCAAGGACTCTCAATGAGACAATTTCACAGTGAAGAAAAGTTAGGTAATTTATTTAAAATGACATCTAAAACACATTCAAAATTGCCACTGATAAATTCACTTCTTACTTTAGCACTAAATAATTGCAAGCAGTTAACAGTGGTCACATATATATATAAAATTATGTTGGATGGGGCCTTGAGCAGCCTGGTCTAGTGGGAGGTGTCTCTGTCCATGGCAAGGGAGTTGGAATTGGATGGTCTTTAAAGACCCTTCTAACCTAAACCATTCTATGATTCTATTATACATATACATAAAAATATAGGATGTAACAATTGAAGTTAGTAGTTATTTTCCCAGGGAGCATCTGACAAAGTTGGAGGCAAGAATCTCACGGAAAAGCCATCACTTCTTGGCTGATTGACCAGTCTATATGGTGGTTGATTGATTCCTCCTCCCCCAAAAAAGAGTTTTCTGGTGCCAATCTTACACTTCTGAAAACTCTTTGGTGCCTCTTGGCAAGATGGGACTAAATCAATTATTGTGTGTTGATTTGCTCTCAGCAAGGCCTGTCGTGCTGTCAGAAGTGAGGACTCAGCTCCTGAGGGACAGGAGCTCGGTAGATGCTTTCAGGGGTCTTTCTGTTCTTAACTGAAGCAAAAGAAGTCTGTGAGGTCTTCACTTCATCACAGGTGTCACTCAGCTGATTTGAGCATTAGACCACCACCCAATCCATCTGTCTTACTAGATAAAGTTGTTCAAGTCGAACCACTCCCTTTTGCAAACTCATGGTGACTTTGGTGTTTGACACTCATGAGAGCAAGCAAGTACTCCTCTTGCAAGACTGGCTGTGACAAATCCAGGAAAATCTATTGTCCCCCACACAGGGTATAGTTCTCATTCTTTTGGGTTTGAAGGGTTTGAACCTTGCATGGACCATCAAATATTCTGCTGAGCCTTCCTCTTTTTATTTGTAGTCATCATGACAACATAACACAGAAGAGATGATTGGCAGATATTTTCAGAAACGTTTAGGGCTTTTCTTTCTTCACTCTAATATTGTCTGTTGAGCAAATCACAAAGTAGGAGATGGCTATGAAGCAAACAGCCACTACCTAAAGTATTTGTTTTTCCCTTTCCCAGGTATTTGAATATCTGGTTTATACAGTTTCTTCTTAGCAAAGCATTATAGATACTGTTTTAAAAACAATAACAAAATTTTACTTTATATATATACACACACATCATATATGTGCCTGCATACATTTTTATATATTTGGTTTTACTTATAGCTAGCTAATACCTCTGTTGGGTTTTTCCTATCTGAATCCTCTGGTTGGTATTCAATCTATCTCTGTGATGCTATGGTCCAGATTAGGCTGCAGTAACACAATAAAATGGAAGGCAAAAGTCACTTCTGCAGTGACCTCTGGCATAAAATTCACCCCAGAAACCTCAAGCCTCCCCTTTTTCTCCCTACAAATTGGAAAAAAGAAACTCCCTAAGCTTCCCCTGAGTGTAATAGAGCCTGTACTTTTAAAAGAAAAATCTTTCTGTGGAATTATTCCAAGGATGTTTCTCTGTGCTTGTTTATTTCTCCCATTTTCCATATAATTGTGTAGATGACATTTTGTAGTTTATATTAAATCATTTCAGGCTTTGGAAAGCTGATTCTGGCAACATACTCTGTGTACTATGAGATGTGAGAGGGTAGAATCAAGGGAAGGGAAAGCACAAACAGAGAGGCACTGTTAGGTTTCAGTGAATTCCTCCAGTGAGAAGAACTGTCCTGGGCACAGCTGTTAACAAGCAGTTGGGGAAAAAACAGACATGGGAATCAAAGATCAAAAATCTGAACCAAAGTGCAAGATCAAAAGACTACTAGTATAGCTGAGCTGTGCACAGCTAGTATCCAGCTTCTCTTTCCATCTAACCAGGGAACAAAAAGAGAATTTCCAAATATTTATTCCACTAGTGACTACCAAACTGAGGATTTGACAACAGTGTGTTTTTAGATGCATAAACAACTAGAGGCAAAAGTGTCTTTCAAATTATATTGTCAGGGTTCCTATTAAATATCAGTTAGGTCTATCTCTCATTAACAGGAAGTGAACTGTAGGGTAAATGGTCTTGATCACAGTTGATTTTGCTCTGATGAAAGATGTTTTTTAAAATAAATTATTCTAGTTAAATTGTTCTTTTTCTGTCACTGAATATTAATATTTCTCACTGCTCTTGTATAATAATAGATTGCATCAAAAGACAGGCAGAGATCTGCATTTGGGTTTGGGCTTCAGATACTTAGAGGTATTTGGGGAAGCCCAACTGCTTTCTTAGCACCAGCCTCACTACAGCCAGGGTTAAAGCCATTCTTGAATGATAAAAGAAGCAGTAAGGCAAAAGCATGTGCTGTGTATTTATCTGTGGATTAATGTCAGCTGTGAAAATCTGTACGCAAGCCTTCCTAGAGAATAGGTAACCATTATGTGGTACTTTCTGCAGACAGGGTCATTTTACTCTGCAGGGCCACTGTGGTCTAGTGAAGTTAAGTAACTGGTTTTATATGCCGATACTTGCATTTCCAAGGCGTGATGAATTCCTGCCCATGAAGTAGGCAAAATAACCTACTTCATGGCCCATATAAAAGTATAGCATAGTTTGAGGGGCAAAAACTCTCTTTATTGTTTTCAGATTACAAATATATCTTACAGTGATAAGTACCAGAAGACATTTCTTAGATGTAATTTTCGCTACCACCACCATAGCTTATTAAGCAGTAACTAGTAAACAGGGCTTGAAGGTCAGCTTTGCTGGGAATGTCTGTATTTACCTAGTTTTCAGCAGACATGTTTGGCCATCTGATACGATTTCAACAGCTGTTGAAGGTGGTAGGTATGATCTGAATGCACAATGTGACCATTTAGCATTCAGCCCACTACTTCTTGTTAGTGCCATAAGGATTATATCTTGAATACAACATATTAGAGCCCATTTGCATGTAAAGTGAAACCACTGAATTTTTATCAGTGACTCATTAATTCAGATGCTCTATAAAAGTTTTATTGATTGAGTTTAAGGCATTTTGGTTGGGAATTTTGCTGAGGTAAGTGAGGTTTTCACTTAGAAATAGAGGAATTATTATCAGCAAATAAAAGAAAAATTAGGAAAGCAGAGAAATGAAGTTACACTGGAAATGAGAAAAGATATTTAAATCTGTTAAAGAAATGTATAAAGATGTCTGTAGGACCAAAACTGTAGGTTTCTCTTTTCTGTGGTTTTTTATTCATCATAGCAATCAGTCATTAGATGCCTTGCCTCATGCTTCTGCCATGAAAAATATAATTTCTTTGTGTTCTTTAACGGGTTAAAGGAAAATTATTTTCTGAGTTATGTAAAAGTGCACTGGAGCATATATTCATGTTAAATTGGCGGGCTTTAGTATCTCTCAGATGCCCCATGGAGGGATAGGTGATAGAGAAGCCCCAGCCACAATACCTATATGATAATTCACATACAAGTTCTCCACTGGTTCTTCTCTGGTTCTCCTTGTGTTTATAGATAGGATTTGAGCCTGCATTGGTTTCCAAAGAGAGTATTGTGAGGTTTCATAATTGATAGATGAACAATTTCCATATCAAGTAAATTTAGTTTGCAGATTAAAAAAAAATAAAATTGTTATGTTAGTGGTGACCCAAACAGCAGCAAACTACATGTCAACTTAGAACCCTCTTTGACCCCAGGTAACCAGGCAGCATTGAGGTCTGTCCAACACCAAATTGCTCAGAAATACAGACATTAACCAGTGGCTTGCATCCCATTTTTTTCTACCTTTCACAGCCATATTACAATGTGCAGCCCCATTCTTTTTAGACTTGTGGTTGCATCAAGCTCCTGTGAGCTTCTAAGCAAATTGTTTTCATATCCAAGGAAAAACCAGGACAACGTTTTTATGACATGGAAGTTTAACCTGACTGTTAGTGGATGATGAGTGGGAATGACTGCTGGCCTGCAACATGCCCATTTTAGGACTTGGGAGTTAGAAAAAGGGAAAAACTGGATGAGTTTCTCCTTCACATAACTCATAAAAGCAAAAATTTAGGGACTTGAGAGTGTCTTCGAAGCAAGAGATGGGATTCCATCAACATCTGAATGACTTTCCATGGCTGATGTACATAGATATTGAAACATTGTATGTAATTCTAGCCCATTCCTCAGTAAGACTTCCAGAGAGATGTGCTTTTTCTAAACAATATCAGAATTGCCTTTGTTATCTTGGTTGAAAGTTAAGCTTAGACAGTAAGGATCCTAAGTGTTTGTAATCGCAAGCACAGTTCAGTGGAAAGATAGTTAATTGGTGTAATGATATCTCATCAAATAATTAAAGTAAATGTGCAATTCAATTTTCTTATGTACCATAGCATGCTTATCATGCACAGTGATGTATTTATAATGTGTAATGATGCTATTAAGTTGTTGTGAACAACAAGTTATAAATGAATAGGTGTTCATATCCTAAACATATCAACTTTCAGAACTTTAATAACTGATTGCTTTCAGTTAACATACCTAAACATAAGTAATTAAAAAGCTATATCACAGAATCACAGAATCACCGGGTTGGAAGAGACCCATCGGATCATCGAGTCCAACCATTCCCACCAAACACTAAACCATGGCCCTCAGTGTCGCCGTGGAGTTCAGCAACAACAACCCGTTCGGGGGAGACGGCACGGAGACATCCCCAGCCTCCGGGCCAAAGAGCACAGACACCAATATGAGGATGCTACAACTGGCGTTTATTCAAAAGATAACATAGCCTTATATAGTCTCCTAAATCTAGCCACGCCTCTTGCTACTTTCCTACAAGCTAAACCACCAATACTAAGGTGCTTCCTACTTCCTTATCGCTAAGCCCGCAGACAAAGGTATGTTTGCTCCAGTTAACGTTCCCTATTCTTTCCGTGACATCGCGTGATCTTCCGATCGCCAATCCCTACACCTCAGGACGTTGTCTACTCGTAAGTTAAACACCTCCAGGGAAGGCGAATCAACCACCTCCCTGGGCAGCATATTCCAATGCCTAATGACCCTTTCCGTAAAAAACTTCTTCCTAATCTCTAGCCTAAATCTCCCCTGGCGGAGCTTGAGGCCATTCCCCTCGTCCTGTCCCCTATCACTTGGGAGAAGAGGGCAGCTCCCTCCTCTCCACAACCTCCCTTCAGGTATTTGTAGAGAGTAATGAGGTCTCCTCTCAGCCTCCTCTTCTCCAGGCTAAACAACCCCAGCTCTCTCAGCCACTCCTCATAAGGCCTGTTCTCCAGTCCCTTCACCAGAAGGTAAACACCATTGTAAGTGCCAACACTTATTTCACACACTACCTTCATAGCGATCCACCATCACCACTTGGATACAATCATCTTGACTTCTATGAATTTGGAATGAAATCACTACCATTCTAGTGTGATGGAGCTTTATGTTAACCAGTGCATTTTAGCATATATATTCAGGGCCACATCTCTTCCAGTCACAAATAATGGCAATTGTATGTCTTGCCCACTTGGGCAGCCAGGACGGATAAGAGTGAAACAATTCTCAGTGGGTCTGACTGATACCAGATTATCTGGAAATAAGAATAAAAGAGAAACAGAGAGTGACTCAAAACTCTTTAATGCATTTCTGATCCGTAAAGCAGCCAAACATTTTAGAAATCCAGCTATTTTCCTGGAATCATATCCATTTACTTACTTATATAAAGTATGACTTTCCATATCAGTGGAGACCTTTAAATTATGCAGTTGTTGGTTTTCTCATTGATTTTTCTCTTTCAGTGTAATACACATTTATTTCATGAACCTAATTTTCTATTAAGTTAGTGGCAAACATTTCTTCACAAAAACATATGAAGAAACCATTAGTCTGGAGGCCTAGAGAGCCATTAGTTAAAGCACATAGAACTGCACTAATAAATAGGAACCAGATCAATCTTCAGTGTAAACCACAGGAACATTCATAATGTAGGTTCAGTTTCGAAATTAATGGGTCTTGCATTGCTTTGTAAAAAAGCAATTAATGATCTGGCTTTGATCAGCTTACCATAGATATAAAATTAACTGGCACTGAAAAGATGGAGTAGTTAAGTCAGAACTTTCGCTGGTAAGTTCTATTTTTTTTAAGGATGAAAAAGGACTCAAATATAAAATTATGAATACTGAAACTAATTGTAAAAAATCGCTTTTCTTTTAGGGGAGCAGATATAAACATTATTGTGGTGATGCTAAACATCATTCCATAATACTGTTTTGTGAAAATTGTGTGAAGGCCTTTTCCAGTGAAATCAAACACAAAACCCCCTATATTTGTATGTATGCAGAGAGAAAATATTGTTTTATAAAACCTGTCCTATTTTAGTCTTCTTGGACAGAACTATTAAACTTTTAGCCCTTAGTTCTGTGCAATGTAAAATGCTAGCAGTTTTCCTAACCTTATCTAAAAGTCTAATACCAAGAGATCCAGGATAGAAATTATCAGCAGCTAACCTTTTCCTGTGGCATTCCTATATTTTGTGCATCAATGCAGGTGTGCAAACAGCTCACATAGTGATTCCTTATTGGCAATATCTTTAAGATAGGGATCAGGAAGTCCCAAGCACAGCAGATCTGCTTTGTCCTCTCAAAACATAAGAGGAAATGTAAGAGCAAGTGGAAGGGAGCAAGGACTGAGGTCCACAGTGTTTGTTTTTGTTTGGGGAGGTTTAGTTTTTCCGATGTGTATGCCAGGCATGCTGTACTCTCCTCTCCCTGACTGTGTAAAACCAGTAGTTGCACATGGGCAATAAAAGATCTTTATATGAGCACAACATGCAGACAGTTATTTCTTGGAAAAACATATCTGTAGATGGATTTAGTTGTTCCTTCAAAAAACACTTGCAGGGAGAAAACCAGCTGAGCCCTCGATTGGCAGTGGTCTGGGTTTTTTTCATCCTGATGGATCTGGGTCAGTGTGTAGTCTGATCGTCAGGTCAAATAAGTATTAAGGGCAAAAATTGACAAAGACTACAGTAGAAAAAGTGATTTACCAGCTGTGTGCAGTCATTTTAAGACCCTGGGTTGATTGTTATTTGTGTGTAATGGAATACCTGTGGACAGTGATGGTAAAACACTGAGACTATATTGTACAGTAGGAGTGGATTCTCTTCTTTATTTTAGTGTTTTGTTTTGATTTATTTTGTTTTACTTTATTTTTGACCAGGCAAATATCTAGTGCTATCTAACATCTTCTGAGTCTCAATCAGCCATTTATCTCTCTTCCCCCTGAAATTCCCGTTGAGATTACATACACAGCCTTAATGTAGCATCCTCTTAATAGCAGAGCCTATGAACCAATGTCTTAGAATCAGGTTACAGTAATGTGGTTTCTTTTCATTCACTACCACTTCCGATTTCTTTTTGAGTAATTTTGGTAGAAGAGAAAGACAGCATAAATTAATAAATTTAATGTACTTCAGGATACATTTCTTGGGCCATTGCAGTCCTCCTTGTTAGGCACAGCTAAGGGTTTCTGACTTCATGTCTAATAAACTATCCAACAGAATTCTTTAAGGACATGGTCCCATTCTGATATGCCTTGTGACTCCTAATGCTTATAAAGCATAAAGCAGTCTTCCGCAGAAAATGTTCACTAAGCCAAAGATTACCTTTTCCTTGCCTGCTTCATGGAGGAGGGCCTGGCCTGGCATCAGAGTTGAAACTGAACATCAGTGCTGGGAGGTTTTAAAGTACGTGCATAGCTCTATACAGCTTCACTTTCTCTCTTAACTCCAGTCTTATATTTCCAGCAGAGGTTTTACAACAGACCAGCATCAGTAGTATCCTGCATAATCCACCATTCCTTTGATGGCATGCACAGTATAGGGCAAAGATGGAAGGGATTACACATTTCCTTGCAGACAAAATGCACAACTGCTTATATGAATAGTGTAATTTCAGAGAAAATAACACTGTTTCATTTTCATTCTTCTCCAATGACATTGCTACATCTTGAACTATTCCAGAAATCCCTTTTGCTATACAGTAAACCTTAGTTTTTATACATGCCACCAGCCATCCTTAGCCTTCTTTGATAATTTGCAGATACCTGTTTTTCCTTTATCTCTTTTTTGCTTCTTTAGCATTTCTAACTCCCTCTTTTGTAGGGATGAAGCAAGACAGTTCATATAGCTATTATTTAAGCAAAAGTCTCTCTAGTAGTATAATTTAACATTATTTGAGATTATTTTCAAATAAAGACTTGGACTAAAGTTAGCAAGAAGAGTCACTGAAAAAAGTTACAAGAGCTGCTCCTAGCTGGCCGTGTGGGGTATTTTCCTCACTTTTTAAAAAGAGAATAGCTGGAATCTTAGCAACTGGGGACATGTGAGGTACAGTCAGGTAGCATGCACCTTGGATAACTTATCCTGTTTAAAATAGAAATATGTTTTCTCATAGCCTGTGCAGATTAAGGAACAGAGGCAGGAAATAAAAAAAAAAAAAAGCTATTGAGAGAAATAAAGTGAAAATGCCACATCTGAAATGGGAAACAGTATGAAGGGCACTGGGTGTTCTGATGGAAAAAAAAGACAAGGGGTAAATAACTGCATGTTACTTGCATAGATATATGGCTTTGGCTGAATTGAGCTGATCTGAGTTGGTTTCACAGGTAATTCACATGCTGCACAAATAGAAAATACAGTAGCATACTCAGCGGCTGTGAAGTACATGTCTGTGTTAAATCTAGTTAATTGTTAAACACTCAGAAGTAAAATATTTCCACTTCTTATGTCCCATGGTGTACAGACCTAAAAGGGGAGCAGCAGACCTTTAAATTCACAGAAAAAGAACAGTTCCAGGACATTTTTCTACAGCACCTTCTTGCTCAAAAGCATTGCTTGTCCTGGGCTTGAAAGTACTTAATGCCACATGTTGAACTTGCAGATAGAGGCATCTTCATAGTATGTCCAAATGAGTCACTTAGATGCTTTGTCTGATGATGACAATCCATGTAATTGTAGCTTTGCCTGCTTAAGTGCTCTTTTGTATGAGTAAAAGACATTTGGATAGCCTGCTAATGATTCCAACTGAGTTGAATTTCAATTAAATAACTCTACAGAAGAAAATGGATGAGATTTTAGGTATGAAATAATTTAAGTCATATAATTCAAGTTGCATATTTGTTATGCAATATTTTTCCTGTAAAAAAATAAACAACCTAATTCTGTACTCATGTTCCCCACCTCTTCTCATATATCTTGCTAAACAAACACTAGTTTGTGTCAGAATCTTTTTGTGTATGTATTATTGCACCTTAAGTCCACTTTACCTTTGCCATCCCAGTGAACTTTTTTATTAATACAAAATTTGTTACCCTTGACAAGGATGTAGACTTAGAATTACAGCATAGTTACCTCCATAAAGCAAGTTTAAAATAGTACCAGAGGATGTTTCTGAAAATTATAATCTCTGATATATTAGTGTAAGAAAAGTTGGAATCTGGCCCAGGTTATTGAACTTTGAATATTGTGTTGTATATCTGGCTATAAATTCCAGATAAACAAACTTACAAGCTGAGCAATTTCCATATACAAACTTCTGCAATTGTTGTGAAAGAAATAGACTACTTCTGAAGTAAGACTGTTTATTTCCTCACATATTGGCACAAGCACACACAAATATATTTTTAAAAAAACCAAAATAAAACAAATAATGCAACCAGTAAAACCCCCCAAGTATTGGCCTTTATAATTTCTTTTACACGCACGCTCGCGCACACACACACACACATATATATTCTTCTGTGGAACATGACTGATCATTTTCCATGTAACTCATAACTCACAGTAATCCAACTAGTATTTGTCATGAGTTTAGAATCACAGTCTTAGATAAACACAAACAGTAGAGTCATAGTTAGATCAGAATATTTTTAATTTTTTTGTGCAAGTGCTGTCATGTTGTGTGTGGCATTTGTATCAGATGAAAAAAGTTTGTTGTAGTTGTACTTTTAGTTTTGCATCTCTGTGGTCGATATTGTCTGTGGGAACTTGCAGAGAAAATCTAAACCATGATCTTGATGATGGCTTTTTCACCTGCAATGCAGAAACAGGGCTGCTTCTAGTGACCATGCACATGACCTTCATGTATGTATTGGCTTTGTTTAGACTTCTGAAAATTTCTGACCTTTTTGGCTGCTAGGTAAGAAATGCAACCTCAAAGGCTCAAGAATAAGAAAGAATAATCACTTTTTTAAGAGGAAAGAATATTCTATCACCTCCTCAGGAGTTAGCGATGGGAGCAAAATGCCTCACTCCAATGGACTGATATTTGTGCGCAAATCCAACTACCTTACATCACATCACTCAAACATCAATGATAGAGGACATAGTATAGGTACACATTTTTGGACCTGTTTTCAGAATTGTGTAGGCAGTTTAGGAGAGAGGAAAATCTTTTCCAAGTGTGACATATGATCATGCATGAGACTATATCCTCATCACGACATCTGCAACGGAGATCAGCCTGCACAAACCAGGCAGGTAGGGAGGTGTTTCTGGACTCCAGTAATAGGGTTGTGCTCTCTGGCTTCAGTGGGAGCTAGTGCTTGATACTAGTAAAAATTTCCTATTCCTCTATTTGCATCTTTACATAATTAACACCTTTAAGAAGCCTGGCAGTCCAACACTTGCCAAGCCAGTTTATCTGTCAGAGTACTTTGAATGGTTATTTCATGTGTAAGCCATGTCTTTAGTTAGAGTGCAAAGCAGCACCTGGCCTATGCAAGTGGAAAGAAAAATCAAAAGGAAAAGAACCCTCATATTTCAGCTTGGCACACAGTTCATCCCTGAGATTGCCAGAGCAGTTATTCACACCATCTGCTGCATGAGAGGAAATGAATGAGCGACTTGTCTTTCTTCTGTCACTGGAGTGCACCTCACCAAGAGCCCTCTGAGGGCATTTCTGCAGCTACACAAATCTACTCAATAACAGGGGCTATGCTGTCATACTGCTTAGCAAAAAACTGGATGTGTTCTCTTGCCCTGTACTTTATTGCTAAATGCCATCTTCCTTCCTTCCTTCCTTCCTTCCTTCCTTCCTTCCTTCCTTTTTTAATGAGACAATGTACTCACTGGTGTCATCACTACTCAATTGAATCTATCAAACTCTGCCAACAGTCAACACATTTATTAAGCTTAACACTTTAAAAACACAAAGAATGAGATCAGGCAATTCCTTAGGTGATAGCTAGAATGCATAAGGAATGAAAAAGAGTGTACTTCATCAGTTACTGAAGTTAATAGGACAGGGGTTCAAGGACTTCAGTGAGAGTATAACAAGATCAGATATGTGAGGACAATGGCATTAAGATGAGTTTGATGTAGGATATGTTGATTTTGAATGGATTAAATAGGGCTGTTATTATGTGTACTTATGCTTGAACTAAAGCATGTGCCCAGTCTCATGGATTTCAGTGGATAGATTTCTGTAAAGAAAGTCAAGAACAAAGAATACCATCTAGGCTCAGATGTGCAAACACATCCATGTTGTTGAGTTATTCTCTCAGGTGTGTAGACGTAAATAATTCAGAAAAAGTTTCAAAGTTCTTTACAAAGGCAGGAAAGTGTTATTTTCATTTAGAGATGGAAAGAACTTTAGATGAGGTGCCTGAGGTCACAAAATCACTGTATTAGATTTGAAATCTGAGATTACTGTAAACCAAAATTGAAAAGTAATTGTCTCTATTCAATGGTAACGTGATTTCCATCTCCAGGTTAATGTTTGGATTTAGTGAATAAGAAGGTTAAGTATTTCTAATGGAAGCATTTTTAGTCAAATTTGCCCCCTTTATCCAAGACTCATTTTTAACCACTTACAATCTATATCTCTACTAATTGTGAGTAATTGTGCCATTGTGTTCTTAAGGTAATTTACTTTCTTTATAGATTTTTTACTGTTCAGAGTTTATAGCTTTACTGCTGTTAATTGAAGCACTGCCCTGGTCAGGACAATCCCTGTTTTCAGTACATGATGGGGGACAATGTGATTGAGAGCAGTCCTGCAAAAGAAGGACTTCAGGGTGCTCATCAATGAGAAGCTTGACATGAGCCTGCAATGCATACTCACAGCCCAGAAGGCCAACCATACCCAGGGCTGTATCAAAAGAAGTGTGGCCAGCAGGCTGGGGGAGGAGATTCTACTCCTCTGTTCCTCTCCTGTGAGACCTGATTTGGAGTACTGTGTGCACTTCTGGAATCCTCAACATAGGAATTATATGGAGCTGTTGGAACAGCTCCAGAGGAGGGCTACAAGGATGATCAGAGGACAGGAGCACCTTCCCTATGAGGACAGGCTGAGACAGCTGGGCTTGTTCAACCAGGGGAAGAGAAGGCTCCTAGGAGATCTTATAGCAACCTTCCAGTACCTGACAGGAGAGTACAGGAAAGCTGGAGAGGGGCTATTCGTACTATTCATAAAGGCTTGTGGTGATAGGACGAGGGGGAACAAGTATAAACTGGAGAAGGGCAGGTTTAGACTAGACATTAAGAAGAATTTCTTCACCATGAGAATGGTGTGATGCTGGAAGAGGTTGCCCAGGGAAGTTGTGGATGCCCCAACCCTGCAGGTGTTCAAGGCCAGGTTGGATGGGGCCTTGGGTAATCTGATCTAGTGGGATGTCCCTGCCCATGGCAGGGGATAGGAACTCAATGATCTTTTAAGTCCCTTCCAACCCTAACTATTCTATGATTCTATAATGTTAGGTCAAAAGCAATTGTGTGGTAGTGGGCTCAACTATTTCCTTCCACCAGGAATCTTCTGGGATCTTAGGGGTCATTTTTCTAGGCTATGGTGGCCTAGGCCAGAGTAACGTGTAGCACTTTCTAATGCTGATTAGTTCTTTGTAATGCTACTTCTAGTACCATTTTTAAATTGTCATCTTTTGTTCTCTCACCATCTCTTACTTTCCTGGAGCATCACATACTCATTTAGAGCAATAGCAAACATGGCACTGACTTTAAACCAAAGAAGGACTAGAAGGGAAATTATTTCATCTGATTACATTAATATTTTCTTGGAAGCAATATGGCAAATTGGAGACTGATTGCAAACAGCAGACAATCACTGACTATAGAGAATCCTGGCACTCCACTGGCACTTCAGGTCCTCTAAGGAGTCATTCCAAATCTGCAGGAGAATAGTTCAAACATTTTAATTTTGTCATTTAAATTGCATCTCTCACTTAACCAGCTATTTAGCTGATTGTAATTACAAAAACACTGTGATATACTTAATAAAGCCTTAGAAGACCTATGACAGATTGTATTATTAATAGACTTGTATGTTTTCCTTATCATTTTCACTATTAGTAATTTATTTCAAACCAATGAGAATATAACAATTTCTCTCCAAATGCAAAAAAATTATTAGCTTATCTCAATCAGATTCTTTTCCCAGAATCGCATACAGTGAGTATTGATGACTTTTTCTTTATTATACATTCTTCTGAAATGGTTACCTTAATTATGGCATCTTGATTTAATATATGTAAATGCATTTTGTAACAGAAACCTTCACTATTTATAGAATGACTTTCACTGTTTTCTGCAATGCTGCAGTCAGTTCTTATTAGCAAATTAGAGCCTAATCCTCCAAGCAGCTACCAGCAGCTGTTCCCTGATTTAGCAACTCAAAAGTGCTGGCAAATCAAGGTCCTGCAAATGCTTACAGAATTTCAAAGGGTTTGTTTTGGGTCAGTGTTAAACCTTTGAAATATTTAAACAAATTGCCACTTTTATTGAAATATGAATGATGTAATCAGAGCTTTCCTTTGAGCTGGCAATGCACTTCTGAAACTTGACTTGGATCAGAGGAAGAACTGCATATCACTGTGCTGTGGAAATTTAGTTCAATGTGTAAGTAAAACCAATGAACGAACCAAAAGTCCCCAGTCCAACGTTCCTGCATAGGTAGGGAGTCACTAATATCAACCAGAGTTCATAAGCTATGGAATTTTATAAGCTAGAGGTATATATTTCAGCTCTTGTAGACCCCAGAGTGTCTCAATGGTTCTGCCAGGAGTGCAGAGTGTATGTGATGTCCTCAATAGAGAGCAGTGCTTCAGCTCACAGCTTATCCAGTCTGACTGTCCTCTTCTATCTTTTCCTAGAGAAAAACACCTCAAGAATAAGTCAGAAACTGTGTGCCAATTGAATGTCTGATCAGAATTTTACAGTCCAAAAAATAAAATGTTTTGAGTTTTGTAAGCAAATATTTAAACCAATTTGCTGCTCTTGCCTGAATCTGATATAGTTTAAAAAATACTTATTTAGTGAAATTGCACTTTCTGTGTTGTATAGGCTCTATGGAAAGGAAATTCATATTGTTTCACCATAGTGGGTGGTAAAAGTAAAAGGTTAGTCACGAAAGGAATAAGTATTTTCACACTTTCATTCTTGCAAAGCAAATGCTAGTAACTTCATGCTTCCCTCGGTGGGGTTGCTAGTAATTTTTAGTATGTCATTTTTGAGAAATTCTCCACTGGTGTCTCTATCCACTGACGTCGAGACCAGCAAGTTTGGGATTTGTTGTTTATATCCCCTTAAGGAAGTTTCAAGACTGTTGGAATGTTTACCATGATCTATGGATCAAATCCTTAAAGAATTTACTAGCAGGCCAAACTCTCTACTTGATTTAATTCTTGGACATTCCAAAAGAAATTCTGGCTACATTTATATGAAAAATGAAGATGACTACTGAAATCAGGATAGGGCATAATTTTACACAAAAGACGAAAAAACTGTTTTCTTCTTAAAATTGAAAGGGAAGATCAGACAATTTTTGATTTTAGAGGTAGATAATCAAAACTCTAGCAGGCAGTAAGTGGAAAATTTCTGTTCTCATAAAGGACATAATAGATTTAAAGGGATAAGTAAGAATAAAATTTCTTTGGATCAGGTTTTAATTTTGACCCCGTCACTATGGATTCAGTGTGGACTAAATGCTTTACAGTCATACAACTGTGACTACACCTGCCTCTACAAATGTGAAATCTGTTAGTTAATACCTGTTTCTGAATTCACTTTATCATGCCACAGTACTTAAAAACGTCTCCACTAACAAAAGGAAAAATAACAAAGACACCAAACACACAAGGTCCAACTGATTAGCTAGGAACAAAGTATACAAAATATACTGTCACTCTTATGTCTGTAGAAGTGATTGCTGTGTGTTGAAAAGTTTTGTAGAACTAAACCTAAACCTAAATGTTACCCATAGGAAATCCACAATGATCTTAATAATTTGCTTGAATTATGCATATGGGACTATGGTATCTGCTAGTTCAACACAGATTACTGTTCAGGGACTAACATGGATGTAAAACTGTATTATTAGGATGGATAAATTATACCCAGCAGTATAATTACATGTATCCCAGTTTGCGAGAGCCAGTCTTCTCGTCAAATGCTAGGCTTTGGGTTTATGGAGACTGTATGTTGTAGTTACAGTTATTCAAAGTCCCCACATATTCTTGAAGTCTATTTAATAAGAGTTCTGAACTCTGTGTCAGTGTAAAGCCTGGTAATTCATTATTCTTTTATGAACTGCCCTGGTTTCTTTTCTACCTAAGTATTTATTCTCACTCAGTGAGAGACAAAAGTATTACATCCACACAGAGACATACATAAAATACACATGGAGAACATATTTCACTAAGCATTCCTTCTACCCTCAAGAGCACTATGGGACAAAGCCCATGGGACAGAGTCATGGTGTAAGAGGCACAACTGTAATGTGAGTTTCCACCAAACTGATTTCACTGCTCTGTATACATGTTCAATTCTTTACTTTCTTGTCATTAATATATCACCAATTCTTGTGAAGAAGTAGCAGTGTGAGGTTTATCTGCCTGATGTATCTAGAACATCGAAAACTCTATCCCAGCTCTTGAAAGGCAACTTCATTGCTTTACAACATTTCTGTGTTGGTGTGATTATTTCTTATTTGTCTGACATTAAGGCTTGGAAGAGTATCACAAAGATTAAAGACTATCAGGTACAAGACTATGCTCAGTACTATATGAGTCTCCTGCTTTCTATAACCATTTTGTTGCCTTTTTAGTATGAATCATCTTATCACTAAGTCAGGTGCAGGAGATTATAGTAGATAACAGTGGATGAATGTGGGGAATGTCTCAACAGCCAAGCTATGGGATTTATAAACAGTGGGACCTAAGAGGAGGAATGTTTGCTGCAGTAAGTATTCATAATCATCACCAACTGAAAGCTTAGTCAGGGTCAATAGAAGATGAACATATTATTGTGGATGTGCTACTAATAGTTTATCATTTACATAGGATCATCTGGTTGACTATTTCACTCCTTTTTGGGCTGTGCTTGGACTGTGGTATTTGATTTTGTGGCTTTTTTACTGTTGTAAACTTTCCTGCTTCTGGCTCATCAATTAAAAACTGGCATTTAACATGTCTGGAAGTTTTTTGCTGAGGTCATATGAATTTGTCAGTGTTAAAAATAATTTTTAAAAAACCAAAGCAAAAAATAAACAAAAATCATTTCAGGGTGAAATTGTATTGTATTGTATTGGACGACTTGCTGTTCTCTATGGACTAGCTCTTGACTGTGGGTTGCTCTTGATGGCAATGCCTAATCAAACTCTGAGATAAAATAACCTGCACAGGAGACCCCAGAGAATTGTTTTCATAGAAACTCAGTTGAATAACCTGTCAGTTTTGTTTATTATTTTAATGGAGTAGAACTTATTCTGCAGTCACAAACTTCACATTTTATTTGCAAATTTAATGTTATTTGAAAATAGTGCTCCAAAACTTTGCCGCTCAGGAAGTTAATGGGAATTGCTCCAGATGCCCCTTGGCAGAACACACAGAAAAACTGTTATTAGGTGCCAGTGCCCCGCATTTCCAACAATGTCCTCAACCATGCTTTTCTTCCAGTCTAAAACCATCCCTACCATAAAATAGGGCAATATATCTTAAAAAAGGTAGAATATATAGGTCACATGGTGCTGACCTGAAAAATCATCAACAAATCCAAATGGTGAGAGGTAGAGACACACTTAAAAATTCCCAAATGTCTCCTTTTAGTTACCCTGACAGAATGTAAAGTTATCATGTTTAATTTCTCTTGTTATTGTAATAGAGTTGAATCTACCTCATATCTCAGATATAATTTATATGATTGTTTACACTGTGAGATGGCAGTAGCTGCATGTAATTCACTAGTCATAAACATGTCGTTGTATGAATTAGTGAACAAATAGGGAGGATTTGTCCAAATCAGCTCATGAAGAGTTAAAGAAAGACACCAAATGCATCCATCAAATACCCCATTGCAAGCAATTCCCCCTACTCAAGTATTTATGATTTCAGCATTACATTGTTCATGTCCTGTCACATGAGAAGTCATAATACTTTTTGCAAAATCTGTGGTTTTATTTCTGGGAAACTGATCTCCACTATAGGAACAGATATGTCTGGAATTATTAGAATACGCTTTTCTTGGCTGAAGGCAGCTGTCTGGTTTTCTTAGTCAGGAGGAGGGAGGAGCAAGCAATTATGGGAATGCAACTTACTTTTCATCACTGCCTCTTTTCTTATAGGGTTGATAAAAATCATTAATTATGGCACATTAATGCAATATGATTGCATTATAGCATCCTGTATTGCTCTAACTTATTTATTAAGCCACACCAAATTGGATAATGTGAAAACATTGTAGCCTGGTAGAAATCTTACCATATTGCCTAATGCTGTGCAATGCAGAAGAACCTCTGTTCTGCTGTGGCCTCAGGTGTTAGGACATGGAGATGACTAATGTGAGAACTCTGGAGCCACCTTGCACTATTTTTCTGCCTGCCAGGGGTTACTCTGACTTTTTGACTCTGACTTCACTTCATGAGGCTGCCAGGTTATCCATCCCAGACTCCCAGCTGGCAACCACCTCTTCTTGCCTTGTGGCCTCACTTGGAGCCATCAGGTCCAGTCCTATGAGGGGCAAGGAGGTTCGTTGTGAAGGGTGAACAAGACTTTACAGGCTTCTTTGGGTGAAAGATGAGGAATGAGAAGGGGTTCTGGATTTAGTCAGCCTGACTGACTTGTGGAAAGCAGCAAGTTACTGCAAAACTCACTGGCAATAAGCAGCAGAGCCCTGGAGTAAAAGATGTGCAGGAAGCTGACAGTGGTGCCTCTTTGATGGGTGAGTTAATCAGCCCATCAGCTACTCAAAAGGTCACTAGATTAAGCGGGCAGCTGACACAAAGCTCCACCACCCTTCCAAGTTTTCTTTTAAGAATGCTGTAGAACTCCAACCTGTTGCTCTCTGTAAGAGCAACAGATACTCTAACAACATACCCCACAAAAGCTTTCTCCTCCCTTCTGCACACCTACACACCATCTTTTCTGAATGTTTCAGTTTACATCATTCCCTTCTAATGATGAGATGTGATGTGCTGCAGGAGGAAATGCCCTAGCTCAGGTGTCCAGAAAAGTTCAGTTCCTCTGATGAGCAGGGGCCCATGGAGCCAATTCGAATTCTCCAGAACCAGCTGCAGGCAGCCCAGTCTCTTCTCAGAGGTGTCCCTGGCTGTCACCTGGGCCCTGGTACCCTTTTCAGGCCTATGGGTATGCTGCTGGAGTGGCCTGGAGGGAAGGACGCTCAGTAGATAGCACTACAACTCGTCTCCAACCTGACACCCTCAGATGATGCATTCGATGGCCAGGAGCCGCTATCGGGATCTCTTCTTTCCCTTCCATTTGGGGCATGGACCTGCAGGGAGCCAGAGGGCTGTAGGCAGCAGCTCACACCCAATCACATACTTTCTCCTCCTCTTTGCTATCTCCCTGTGTGTACATGTGATGCAATTGTCTTTAACCTCTTCTAGCCAGAAAGCTACTACATCTTTATGTGATTTTCTGAGGCTAAAACCGTTCTAGAAATCAAATTGTAAGAGTTGTAATTAACCTGTTTTGCAAAACCGATGTTATGTTTCTGTTCTGTTTTCAACAGAGACCGAGTGCATCCCATTAAACTGAATGAAAACTGTAACCAGGTGCCTTGACAGGACATGTTATAAATACAGCATATTTTTCCCCTCCTGCTGTCCTCAAATACACACAAGGTTTATAGATAATAGTTTCTGTTAGCCTAAAGCATCTTTTTTGAGAAACAAGTGGTTCTCTTGTGGCTCTTTGTCAATGTCATGTGAAGCTGCAATGTGTTCAGAGCAGACTAGGAGTGCTTTCTAGCCCACTTTGAATGGGCTTAAATGTATATATTATGCAGGGCAATAGGGGATCCGACTCAGTGGAGTAACTTGAGAAATAATTGGGTGCAGGATTTGTTCCTGGTACTTCGTAAACAGTAGCAATATTTCTTTGCCTTTCACATACTATTTAAGCTTTTTGCATTCTCCTCTGCTGTTCTATGGCCAGAACTGGAAACAAAATCCTTTCAGATCTTTAGTAACACAGCAGAAAGATTTAGGAGGTAAATCCAGAGATAAGGAGGAATAATTAACTTTCTCTCAAGTCACTTTCAGCCAAGAGAATTTAAGTCTTGCTTTTGATCTGTCAAATTGACCATGAACCTTGCATTCATTTTATGTTGTATACCGTAATCATATAAAACTATAAAATATATAAGTAAGAAGAACTGCACTAAAGACAAAATGAAGTGTGGAAAGTGTTTTAGAGGAGATACAAGCAAGTAAACACAGAGCATATGAAATATAATCAATTAGATAATTTCAAAATAAAAACAGTAGCTGCTAAAGAATCATGATAAATCACATCTGTTGTGGAGCAGTGCTTTTGAATTAAATTACATAGTGGTGAGCAGCAGAACACATCTAACAGATAATTAATTCTCTCTCTTTCAAATACGTATTTTGGTTTATAGCTCTAGGATCTACTTTCCCCTACCAAGAATGAGAAAGGGAGGAAATAAACATGTGCAGGCAGAAAACTGAACATATACTGCAGGAACTGGGTGCCCTACCTACCTGCACAGGATTCAATGATGCACATTCTGTTAACCAAATATTGCAAAGGAAGCAGAGCAGTGAGATTAAATTTTGTGCATCTGTAGGATGCAGGAAAAATAAGTCAGCCTTTCCTCAATCCTCATAAGGGAGAGAGAGAAAAAAAAAACAAACCTTGATATATAGGCAACAGAGATGGGAATATTTACTGTTATTCACAATTGGCTCCCAGACCTTTGCTGTTCATCCCTTACCTCAGCTGAAATTGTCAGGCTACCTCTGCCCTGTGTCATCATTGAGATCTCTATGGTTAAAGCCAAGATGATTCTGTTGACAGCTACTGACCATATCAGACTTAGGCTGATGGGGGAATTCATACTCTCAGTACTTGGCTTTTTTTCCTGCTCTTTCTCTGTGCACCAGATCCCACAGGCTCTTTTATAATAATTCTTGGCCCTTAAATATTTGTCCTATTCAATAAATATGTTCCCAATGTCAATGCTCAAGTGCATTCACAGCTGACAGAACCTGGACTGTAGCAATTGTGACGCAAAATAATCAGCCATGCCGCAGAGTTCCTGAACGTCACATATCTGCCATTGCAAATGAAGCACTAACACACCTTTAAAACACCTCTTTTGATCTTGTCTAATTCACAAATTAACATTATTGTCACATTTTTTTACTATGATTTTGTGGAAGATTGAAGTGTTTTGCTCTCTGTTATCAAATTCCTAATTATTTATCTCCCTGAGACAGAAAGCAAGAAATTGGGTAGAATGCTACTTTTTTCTGGAGTTGTTCAATATTCACTTAATAGTATTTCATACACTTTGCTACAGTAATGCATTCTGAAAGATTCAGTATATATATTTCCAGGGCAAACCATATGTCATAGTTTTCACCTAAAGCCCTCATGGCACCAGGGAACAGCAACCTGACAGAAGGGACAAGCAATGTAGTTTTTTGTGATTTAGCTAAGCATAGATCAACAGAATGGCCCTGATATTTTCAGTGGGGCAGGTAAGAGCTGTGCTTTATAGAAATTGAAGTGTTGGGTGCAATCTTGCTCATCCAGTAATAAAGGTGTCATGACAAAAATGACAGCAAGTCCTGGATGGTGGCAACTGTGTGGTGTCACTCTTTGAAGGACAGAGCAGCCCACAGGGTAAATGATGTGCTACACTAGCAAAATGGTTTTTACGATGTTTTAAACCAAAACAAATACTAATCCCTTGGTTGTTTCAGTTCTCCAGTCTGTCAAACAAAGAGAAAAGAAAAAGAAAAATTCCGTAATGAGGAGCTGAAGCTCAGTCAGCAGGGGTACTACTTTCACATAGCTCAAAAGCAGGGTCTTAGTACCTACAGCAGTTGTGAGTAGTCTGCCTAGGATTATCTGAACAAAAAGGCCTTGGAGGATGCTGCTTGGTCATCCCTTCCGTATATGTGGAGGCAAATGCTTCATAAATGGCATGTTTGCTTGGACCCCTCTGGTGAATGCAGGCAGGATGCAGTTTTGTAACCACGTACTGAGGGTTTTGCCTTTGCAGAGGAAATGTCCATTCAAGGGCAGGGAACTGAAGGAAAACTACAGGAGTGCTAGGAACAGCGCAGAAAATCAGTCGATGAGGATGTTTGTCTAGGCAACTATTTCTAGAGTGTGTCTGAATACGAATAACACCATCCAAAATTAATAAACCCCTCAACCACTTTAGTTTATTAACATTCTCCGCAGTTCCCTAGAAGTTGAAGTAAGTTTGGTGAATTGCATCATGCTTATTAACTAGAAAGAATACCTCCTAAGCATTTTTATTGTCTTTTTAATGTCAGAACCTGAGATTATTATGGCTATAAAATGAATTATAATGATGTGCTAAATGGGAGTAATCTCAGTCATTTTATTAAGCACTTTGTGAATGAAATGGAGGTTACTCGTGATGTATTTTCTTTGAATATGTTCCCTATGCCTCTGCAGAATTTGTGTGCATCTCCTCAAGAAAAGAAGATGCAAACCATATGGTATAACCTGGGATGCCAGAGTGGATTTTTAACTTCCCAATGATAATATAGACATGTTAAAGCAGTATCATCCAAAACACTGAGAAAATATTCTATAGTTCTATTGTATGTTTTTTGTTTATCAATTTATCATATCAAAATGATCTGTCAGTAACTCTAGTGATAAAATTATTGTTGCCAAAGAACAGCAGTCTCACTCTGCCGTCTTTATTCCCTGTTCACATATTATTTTCTAAATGTGGGGAAGAACAGTTTTTCTCTTTGAAATCCCATTAAGCCTTTCCAGCTTTATTTTTCACAGGGTACCAAGAAGACATGCTTTTAGGAATTATTAGTATTGTGGTTCTACAGGATCTATTATTTTTATTATTCATTAACTAAGTTACGGGTTCTTTGGGGGAAGAAGTAGTTGTTTACTGAGTTTCACACAGAATCACAGAATCACCGGGTTGGAAGAGACCCACTGGATCATCGAGTCCAACCACTCCCACAAAACACTAAACCATGTCCCTCAGGACCCCGTCCACCCGTAACTTAAACACCTCCAGGGAAGGCGAAACAACCACCTCCCTGGGCAGCATATTCCAGTGCCTAATGACCCTTTCCGTAA